>JARQOD010006406.1:0-43044 GCA_033576555.1 Oophaga sylvatica | reverse complement strand
AACTTTTCATGTATTGATTTACAAAGCTTTTCCCCTTTTGTGTTTTCAACATTTACCAAAAGCTGAAAAGGTAAAATTTTTCCCCAAAAGTAAGGCTGGGGTCACAGGGCGCAAAAATGGGACGACTGCAATGCGATGAAAAATCGCATTGCAGTCGGCCCAATGTTAATCTATGGAGCAGCTCCCGTACAGATTTTTTGTGGCCCCAAAAAAAATTTTTCCGAGTGCAATGCAGCATGCTGCGATTGAAAACGATTGTGGGTTGACATCGCCAAGGGCAAGTCTGGGGGACGATGAAAAATTGGATTACAAACAAAACCGAAACTGTGTGACTTGCGTTTAAATAAAAATCAGTGTCCTTTAGAAAAGCCGGAAATTTCACCCCGGGCTATCCCTGTAAAAGCACACTGACAGCTTTAAAAAAAGAATCGAATAAAAATACATATCCACACTAGAATCCACATAAAAATATGTCATTTTTGAAAAATATATATATATATTTATATTTCTTACACTTCTAAAAACTGTACTAGCCGCTAATTCAATTCCCGGGCTTTTGAAACCCCAGAAGCCGACAAAATGATACATTGTTTTGACACAGTTAACCATGTAATTTCAAGAATTTTGATATAGTTTTTTAACTTACAATTACATAAGTATATTTGTGAAAAATTTTTTCAGACATGTGGGGGTTAATTAAAGGTGTAAATTCGTTGTAAAAAATTTACCCCTTTTAATTAACCCCTACATTCTGAAATTTTGCACAAATATACTTATGTAATTGAAATTTAAAAAACATATATCAAAATACTTGAAATTACATGGTTAACTGTGTCAAAACAATGTCCATCTCATGTCGGCTTCTGGGATTTCACTAAGCCGGAAAATTTAAATTGGGCGGCTAGTACAGTATGTAGAAAGTTGGAGAACTATAAATATATATATATAAAAATTTATAAAATATTTTAAAATGTCACAATGCATATATAAATAAATATATATATATATGTGTTCTATGTGTATATATATATTCTTTCTTTGTGTTTTTAAATAAATATTATTTTGGATCCTTTAAAATGTCGTTTTGCAAGCCTGCGAAAAAATTTCTCACAAGTCAAAGTAAATCGGGAAAGTTACAACTATGGTCAGAACAATAAAACGCATCTTTCCTGGAAAATCGCATGCCAGACGGGGCGACTTTTCATGACTTTTTGGGGCGAAATCGGGCCCACTAAAAGGGGCGATTTTTTTATGGGGGGTGTGACTTTCCCGCCTTAAATTTTTCCCCAGACAAAATTTTTAAAACCGTTTTAATACTGAAAAAATACAACAAATTTTTTCCCTTTTTAACTAAAAACCAATGAAAATCAAAAGTTTCTGAGGGTAAATTTAATTTTTTCGAGGAGCAATGTTGGTGGTTGCAACACCCCCTAGCGGCTTTTATAAAGGGTTTTTCCCAAATGAAAAGGTGTTACTCCAAGGACTTAGCGGGGGCCGACAAAAGCTTTCTCAAACTGACCCCATTAAAAGGTCTTAGAGCCAAAAGAAAAACCTTTTAGGAAAGGAATAACAAATTACTCATTTTTTTTACTTAAATTTAAAAATTTCAGTCGAATTATAACTGAGGGGCCAAGCTTTTTTGACAAAATACCCGGGTTATTCAATGTGCGGTTTTGTGGCAATTTTCGCCGTAGTTTTTTTTAGAAAAGTTTTTTCTCATTATTTTTTCATTTTTTCATAAGACATATCAAGCTTTTTTACTGTGTAAACTGTTTTTTTAAGGGGAAAAATGTCCCGGGGGTCCCTACAAGGGCCTATTACAAGGAATATATCTACTCTTTCCAAAAAAATAAAAATAATCTTTATTTTTAAAAACGCAAAAATTCCGCAGCCTTTAACCCTTTTTAAATTTCAAAAAAAAAAATAAGTAATTGAGCGATACTTTCCGAAAATTTCCCAAAAAAAACGGATCGAATTGTATCGCCGAAAATCAAAAAAAATCGGCGATACCCGAACCCATACCGGGGAAATTTTCCCAAAGAAAAAAAAGGGAACAAAATATCGGAAAAAAAAAAAACCCCAAAATTGCCTTGTTTTGGGTTAAAATTTTCATAAGGAAAAAAAAAAAGAGTAATGTTAAATGTAATTTTGGGGGAATTGAGGAACATTTTTAAAAGGGGGGAAAGTTTTAAACCCCCAAAAAAAAAGGAAAAGCATAAAATTAATTTTTTTTTTTAAAGATGTTCAATTTTTGAAAAAATTTTACAAAGTTGTTTAAAAAATTTTTTTTTTTTTGGCAAATATTAATTTCACAAATTTCCCTGCCTTTACCTTTTTTAAATTTTTCACACTTTTTCCTTCATTTAAACTTCAGCAAATCAAATTTTTCATAAAATTTTTTTTATCTTCACCCCCCTTTTTCTTCTTCTTTTAAATTCCCTTTTTTTCATTTTTTGTTAACAAATTTCCATATTCAAAAAACATTTTTTCCTTTTTTTATTGTCTTCACTTTTCAACATATTTTTTTTTTGACAGAGAACCGTACTTGAATCTGCAAAGATGAATTTTCATCCTTCCGTTTTTTTTGCTGTTACAAAAGTTTTAAAAATTTCAAAAAAATTTGCCTTTTTGTTTACCTGCACAAGGCATTTTCCGGGGGGAAACCCAGGGGGAAGGAACCACCCCATACACTCTTAGCTTCTTCCCTTAAATTTAAAAAGCATAATTTTGCTCTTCATTTTTGGTTTTTTACCTTTTTCCTTTTTTTATTTCGCCCTTTTTGTTTTTAAAATCTCTTGTTCTTAATTTAGTTTGCTTAACCTTCTATCCTGTTTTTGGGATCTTTTTTTCTTCTTTGGATGGGGTTTGGCGGGGTTGGGGTTTATGCTCTTTTCCCTGTGGTCGTCATCTTCTTCGGGGGGTCATCGGTCTTTGTCTTCATTTTGGGGGATCCAGAATTGTTACCCCAAAAAAAACAAATTTAAAAAATCTTCAATTTGGGAAAATGTAAAGAATGTACAAGAGTCAATCAAGAAACGAGGACCAGCGATTTCGGAACCCGGAGGGGCAGCAGAAAAAAAAGAGCCAATGGCACAACGGGACCAGTGCTTTTCTGGGACACGGGTTTCTAAACGGAGGTCCCCGTGCCCCAAAAACACTCCCCAAAGGGCCAGGGGACTGCGGGAAATGGGGGCCAAATGGGGGCACCTGGGCCCCCGGCACGCGGGAAACCACTGACGGGACTGGCCCCCGGGAAGGGTTTTCCGGGGGGAAAAGCCAAGCAAGTAAGAGGACCAGCGACTGGCTAAAAACCCAAGGGCACAAAAGGGAAAAAAAGCCAATGGCACAACCAGACCAGCGACTTCGGGGGCAGGGGTTTATACGCAGGAGGTACCGGCCCAAAGCACTCCCAAAAAACCCCGCAGACGTTTCTGGAACTCGGATACCGGATGGGGGCCCCCCAGGCCAAAGGCACTGCGGGAAAAACCCCTACGGTACTGGAAAAACGGGGCGGGTAGCAAAGTACAAAAACCAATGCAAGTAACGGGGGTGTTGAAGCCCGGGTGAAAGAAACAGTGGAGGCAGCGGGACTTTTTGCCGTTCACACAGCAGGGAACACTGACATTACGAACCCCAGTAACACAGGAGCAAGTGTAGACTGTGCTAACAGCACTTCCGAGCAACAACTGGGGGTGTTGTAGCCCGGGGATGAAGAAGAAACATGGTGGAGGCAGCAGGACTTTTTGCCGTTCACACAGCAGGGGAACAGCTGACATTACTGAACCCCGTAACACAGGAGCAAGTTTAGACTGTGCTAACAGCACTTCCGGCAACAAGGCGGTGTTGTAGCCCAGGGATGAGAAAGAACAGGGTGGAGGCAGCAGGATTTTTTTGCCGTTCACACAGCAGGGGAACAGCTGACATTACTGAACCCGTAACACAGGGCAAGTTTTTGACTGTGCAAAACAGCACTTCCGAGCAACAACGCGGTTTTTGTAGCCCGGGGATAGAAGAAACATGGTGGAGGCAGCAGACTTTTTGCCGTACACACAGCAGGGGAACAGCTGACATTTACTGAACCCCAGTAACACAGGAGCAATTTTTTACTGTGCTAAACAGCACTTCCGACAACAACTGGCGGTGTTGAGCCCAGGATGAAAGAAACTGGTGGAGGCAGCAGGATTTTTTGCCGTTACACACAGCGGGGGAACAGCGACATTACTGAACCCCAGTAAACAGGAGCAAGTGAACTGTGCAAACCCGCACTTCCGAGCAACAACTGGCGTGTTGTAGCCCGGAATTAAAAGAACAGGTGGAGGAGCAGGACTATTTCCGTAACACGCAGGGGAACACGCATTACTGAACCCCAGTAACACAGGAGCAATGTTGACTGTGCAAAACAGCACTTCCGAGAACAACGGGCGGTTTTTGTAGCCCAGGGAAGAGAAGAGAACTGTGGAGGCAGAAGACTTTTTGCCGTTCCACAGCAGGGAACATGACAATATGAACCCTGTAAACAAGCAAGTGTAATGTCAACAGACTTCCGGCAAACAACTGGCGGTTGTTGTAGCCCAGGGATGAAAAGAACATGGTGGAGGCAGCGGACTTTTGCCGTTACAAGCGGGAACAGCGACATTACTGAACCCCAGTAACACAGGAGCAAGTTAACGTGCTAACAGCATTCCGGCAACAACGGCGGTGTGTTAGCCCAGGGAAGGAAGAGAACATGGTGGAGGCAGCGGACTTTTTGCCGAAACACACAGCAGGGGAACAGCGACATACTGAACCCCAGTAACCCCAAAGGAGCAATTTGTTGCTGTGCAACCACTCCGACAACAACGGCGGTGTGTAGCCCAGGGATGAGAAGAAACAGGGGGCAGCAGGCTTTTTGCCGTTCAAAAACCCAGCAGGGGAACACTGACATGCTAAACCCCCCGTAACACAGGAGCAAGTGTAACGGCAACAGACTTCCAGCAACAACTGGCGGTGTTTTACCCAGGGATGAAAAGAACAGGGGAGGCGCAGGACTTTTTGCCGTTCACCAGCGGGGAACAGCTGACATTACTGAACCCATAACCAGGAAAGTGTAAACTTGCAACGCCTTCCGAGCAAAACTGGCGGTGTTGTAGCCCAGGGATGAGAAAGAACAGGTGGAGGCAGCAGGATTTTTTGCCGTTCAACAGCAGGGGAAAGCGACATTACTGAACCCCAGTAACACGAGCAAGGTGACTGTGCTAACAGCACTTCCGAGCAACAACTGGCGGTGGTAGCCCGGGATGAGAAAAAATGGTGGAGGCAGCAGGACTTTTTTCCGTACACACAGCGGGGAACAGCTACATTAAGAACCCCCTAACACAGAGCAAGTGTTGACTGTGCAACGCACTTCGAGCAACAACTGGCGGTGTTGGAGCCCAGGTCAAGGAGGATTTTAAAACATATCAAAATTTCCTTGTTACGTGTCAATTAAAAATTTCTATACTCCAAAAAAGAAAATAACCCTTATACATAAGATGATGATTTAACTTAAAAAAATAATGTAAAATTAATAATTTACAAACATAAACCATACTTAACATTTGAAAAGCAATGCAAACCACAATTAAAATAGGTTAAAAAATCTGCTATAGTTTAAAATAAAAGCAAAAATAATACAATCCATTAAATATGGCTAAGTAACATATGTACACCATTTTTTATTGTTAGACAATAATGGGACTTAAAAACATAACGCATTACAGTTTATCTTTGAATTCTAAAACTTTCATTTGGGAATAATTCCAAAAATTTTTAAAAAATATCTAAAATTTCCATCATGTAATATGATAAATGGCCAATCTTTAAATTTAACAAACAAAAAATTTAAAAAGGCATGTGCGAGGAAAACAGATATTATGCCCTGACTGGGACTTGCAAGCATGACAACGGATAGATAAGGAATATAGAGAGACTGCAAGCCACGATGGTGAATGGCATGTAATACTTCCCTCAATAAAGTGTGCGTTACTACTACATACTTTTTTTTATTAGCTTTTAAAAGGTTACGTCATGTATGGTTGCCCTTTGTTTTGGACCACAGACTGGCTTCCTGCTGGACGCTTGGGTATTGGACGTCTGTACGTCTATGACCAGACTAACATTCACGGGCGCACGTTCATCATCGCAAGCGTACCCGACAACACAAAGGCTTTGTCATGCTGCTTTACCAGTAAACATACACCTTTGAAACAAACGCATGTCCCATTACAAACAAGCTACAAGAAAACGGTGTGAGGTGTACCAGCTGTTTTGTTAAGGACGATTAACGACATTGACGGGTCCTATTCGTCTGATAAATGATATCATTCACCATTCTATCTTGTCTTCTTTCAGCACCACTTACGGATATTTTGCTATTGTGACTATGCACATTAAAACTTTACCAAGGAATGCAGATTTTTGGTTAGCGATTATCAGTTAACATGAAGGACCTTTATGTAGGGCTGTTTTAAATTTTAATTAAATATGTTTTTTTTTAAATGACACAAATATAATAATTTGAAATGCTATTCCACATGCATTGTTTGCACAATATTACAGGTGTACATCACGTCCCTAATCAACATTGGATTTTATTTTACTTGATCTTTTATTAAAAGGCAAAAAACACTGAAGTAAACCTTCGACTGCACAGTTGTCAAAGTCAACCCCATTATGCACTTAAAACATTGCAGCATTTGACATGAGTGAGTTGGATTTGTCTAACTATGGAGTGACAAGGTTGACCATCGTATCCTATGGCAATAAGAGGCTTTTGTGTTTGCATTTGTTTTGACATGTGCATTCTGTAATAATTGTCCAATTAGTTTGTTCGATTTTTGGGCAAGATAATCATTTTATGGTTTAAAGTTGACGTTTCAAATGTTTTACAGCTTAGAAATCAGGGTGTGCCTCAATCTATGTGTGCACAGACACTTTGACATGTCATTTTTTTTAACCATGAAGGAGCTAGCAGTAATTTTTGAGATTTTTTGAAGTTGAATTTTAGTTGCAGCAGTAATTTTTGCCAGAACACAGCAGGGGAACGCAGGGCTTACTGAACCCCACAAACACTCGCGATTTTTTTCATCTGTGCATCAACACTTCGGCCAACGGCGGTGTTGAAGCCCGGGTAAGGAGGGGTAGGCAAAAATATTATAATTGCCTTGTTACGTGGCCATTGCAAATGTATGTACATCAAACAAGAAATAAATAAGTTTTACTAGGACAATAAAATGATGAATTTCAATTCCAAGAATAGAAAAAATTTATACTTGAGAGTCCGCTGTGGTTGAAACCGTTTAATGGAACTGAAAATATGGTAACAAAATCCAAGCTTTTCCAACTTAACTCGGCTCTTCTCAGGCTTTAAAACTAAAAACAAAAAATGAAAAATCAAATTTCAACACAACAGGACACAGGAATAGGTAAGACAGGAGGGGGGACAAGTGAGGGGAACCGGCCAAAAAATAGAACAAGGAGAATACAGCCCAACAATAAGAGAAAAAATAATGGATTTACCTGTGGCAAAACACTTTTGTATCCTCATACATATGGATATGGAAATGGTATTAAAATTAACTTCAAATATGAAAAGATACAAAGTTCAGAATATAAGTCATCATGACCTTTGACACTTTTTTGTGAGGAAAGAATAGACACACGATTTAGTCTTTTTATCAAATTAGGAATCGCGCTCTGCCCTTCCGGGCATAAAACACAAAACCAGACCCCAATCAGGGGCAATAAAACTTTCTATCCTTATCTAGGAACTTTAAACAATATTTAGTTCATCCCTCGTGATAAGACTTTTCTGCACACGTCACTTACTTGTCTTACCTTTGCAACTACCTTGTCCTGTTGTGATAAAAATATGTATGCTTCATTTTTGTTTTGTCTTTGCCTGATAAGGACGTGAGTAGCCGAAAGCTTGCAATTTGTTTACCATCTTTTTCAGTTACCATTCAAAGGTATAACCACTGCGGACCTCAAGTCCAAATATTACTACTTGGCTAACACGGACAAAGATACACATTTTCCTAACTTCAAGAATAAAAATAAAACATGAAATATAAAACGCAAATAGCACAGCCAACAAAAAGGAACAACAACCACCCAAAAAATTGGTTACAAAATATATGTTGTAAATTTAAGAATAAAAGTCCATTTTTTATTTATAAATAATGTTAAGGGAACCATGTTAAACCATAACATAGTGAAGACAATGGATTTTGTAATAGTCCACTCATCATCATCATCATTGCAATTTGATTGACAGTCACAGACATTTCAATTATTTTAAGTTAATAAAAAATACTTTGTACACCATGTATGACATGTCCACATGGACCTCAAGTGATACACAATAATGACATAAAAAAATAACCATTTAAAAAAAATAAGCTTGCCAATTTATGTTGCCTGCAAGTGTAGGTGAAACAAAGGCAGGGGGAAAGCAAAGGTATATTCATGTCGTTCAACAGTGGACAGCCTTGATGGGAATGGCAATGTTATACTGTACGCAATAAAGCTGCAGCTCAATCATGCATTTTTTCTTGTCGTGTTGAAGAGGAAAACATTTGGTTGCGCAAGTTTATCCGTCAACACTACCTTCCACTGTCACCGTAGGGTAGGGTGGTTTGTCAATTAGAGACTCATAAAATGTGACTTACGCAGCGTTTGCGCCCTAGGACGCCAAAAATAACAGCGTAATCATTTACTGTCTAATATCCCCATGCCAACAAAAAAGACCGTTCCCTCTTTAACAATCTACAAGACTAACAAGCAAATGTTACGCTGACTTTATTGAGGTACAGTATTACATCGACATGTCCATGAGTAAACTTGCACTGTGATACCTATAACCATTATTAATTTTATCTTTGTGTTTTTCAACAGCACTTCGGTATAACACCTATTGCAGTATGCATGATCCTTTCTAGAGTAATAATTTATTATTGCACATTATTACCAGGTTTAAATGCTGCCTTTCATATTGGTGTGTGAAGTTACAGTTGGCAAACAGAAGTGTTATTTTATAATGTCTGTCATAAAAAAACTTGTGAAAGATGATGGTTTTTTATTGTTCGACATCCATTGCTCATTTTCTTACAGGTAAAATAAAAGTTCCTTAAAAAGCATTAATTGATAAGATGAAAATGTACTTTTATGCATTAATTTCAAAAAGTGAAAACTATTTTTAGTTTTTGTTACCAATTTGAATAGACATGTGAGAATGCGCTGTGAGAAAATTATTATTTGCCTATTTTAATAAAAATTTTCATTCTAGGCCGGAAAACTTCACAATTTCCTGTTTTAAAAAACAAATCGGGTGACGGTCTTCCCTTTGGAGCGTTCAATGGGTTTTTTTGTGTTGTAGGGAACAGGGAACTTCTTCCGGACACACAGCAGGGGAACAAACTGGCGGGTTAATGAACCCCACAACACTATATTGTGATTGGCGTGGACCGACACTTCTGAGCAGCAACTGGCAGTGTTGTAGCCCAGGGAGTAATTCAGGGGAGAAAGATGAACATAACAGGAGACGGATAACGTTTGCAACCTTTATTTAATCTGAAAAGGGACAGACAAATTCGGCGAGATCCAGCCTTTTCATTTTCGAAAAGTAAGCCGGTCTCATTATCGGAGGATAGTCCGCATGCGCGGTCGTTGTTACACCCCTGCAGCACTAAAACGCGCTCCATAATACCTGGAGGGGCAAGCCAGCACCTCCAATGCTACTGGCTAACTCTGGCCATGTATCCATTAAGACCCAAAACTTAATTGGGAAGAGCCCTGGGAGTAACTGAGAGGGAAAGACATGTATTCTGTCCCATCTTCGGAAAAGTTGCCTCCCCCTACTGGAGCCTCGGATGGTGTAGACATTTGTGGCGCTGCCACAAAACTTCCCACATTTTGGAACTACTGGTCTTGCCCTTGCAGGGCGCTGCTTGTGCTCCCTCTTGTTGCAGAGCGTCTCCACTGCCTCGACGCCGAGCTGCTTTGAAAGCAGTACACAGCAGTGCTTCGGCTGGAATGGAGAAATTAGGATTTCCCGTGGTTTGGTACTCCCGCTTTTTTCGCCCCGGTTCAACGGTGGTGATGGGCTTTGTAAGTTGTCCCGGTAGCGAGGGTCTAGGAGGGTGTACACCCAATAATCAGACGTTGAGAAATGTGGGCGATGCGGCGGTCCGTTTCTCAGGCACTGCACATGAAATCAACCATGTGCTGCGACTCCCAACTGGCCAAGAAACGCTGTCCCCTGCAAGAGGCTTCTCTGCCTGTCTGCATCACCCCCACCCCGCTTACAACTGACTAAGCGTTGTGCCTCCCCTGGAGCGATGTCTTCCTCCTCCATTGATCCTCCTCATCCTCCCACAAAGTGAGCCCTGTCCACCCTTTGTGAGGAACCACTTGCCTGACTGTCCAGAAGGTGAGGAATTTGTGACCCCCCATCCTCCACCTTTCCAAAACCCTCTCCTTTTTGCTTGCATGTTTTTTGAAGAGGCAGATAAGGGGGACGTCAGGCTGACTATGCCATCGCACTCTCCATCCCAACCACAAACGGACGCAAAATGTGGCAGAGCCTTCATAAGGCCCACCAGTAGTGGAGAAGTGTGAACGGCCAAATTGCAGTTGATTGAGCCTGAGCCAGCTGATACTCCATTACTGCTGGCTGCTGCTCACACAACCCCCAAAAATGTAAGTGGAATTCCACCTGGTGGGTCGTCACTATGTTGAGCGATACTGCTCGATATCAAAAATTCGGATCGGAAGGTACGCCGAACACTAAATATCGCGATATCTGATTCCGATACCGGAATCCAAAAGTAATCATGGGAACAAAATCGCAACTAAAAAAAACCTTTTTTCCTTGTAAACACAAATATACACACAAGAAAACATATATTTATTATTACAGTCATTTGACATATATATTAATATATGTATTTTATACACTTCTACATAGTAAAATATCCTTGATTCAATTGCCGGGTAAAGCGGCTTCTGTGAAAAGACGAAGCACCCGACATGAAATGACACTTGGTGTACATAGGGTTAACCAGTCTTTTCATGTCCTTTGCTATCTGATTGCACAAACAATTACATCAGTCTATGTGTGCAAAATTTCACACCTGTAGGGTTAATTAAGGTGTAAATTCGTTGTAAAAAAACGGACTTTTTTTGCTACGAAATTACACCTTTAATAAACCCTACAGGTGTGAAATTTGCACACATAGACTGATGAATTGTTTGTGCAAATCAGATAGCAAAGGACATGAAAAGACATGGTTAACCCTATGTACACCAAGTGTCATTTCATGTCGGGTTCTGCATTTTCACAAAAGCCTGCAATTGGAATTAGCGGCTATTATACTATGTAAAAGTTATGAAACTTAATAAATAAAATATAATATGTGTCACAAATTCAATGACATGTAAATATATATATAAATAATATATATTATTAATATAATATATATATATTGAGGTGTAAAATTGTTTAAAAAAAATGCGTGGGCTCCGCCCTATTTCGCGACCAGACAGACAAAGCCAGCGAATGGGGCAGATAATAATAGCCCAGAGAGGGACCTATTATTTGGCCCCCCCCTGGCTACTAACATCAGCCCCCAGACACCCCAGAAAAGACAAATCTATAATTAGATTCGCCCTTTCTGGCACTTTGCCCGTCTATTCCCATTGCCCTGTAGCGCTGGCGAATGGGTTAATATGGGTTAAAGCCACATTGCAATTGAAATGTGACCTTAAGCCAGGTTAAAAATTGAGAGCTGTCAATTAGACAACTATCAATTATTAATCCTTTTGCATGAAATAAAAATAAAACACACAACACTTAATTAAAAATAATTTTAATGAAATAAAGACACATGTTTTTGACCATCTTTTATTTGACTGCAAAAAACATTTCCTGTAAAAAAAATAAAATAAAAAAGCAAAATTATTCTTACCTATCCCATGCACAGTCAGGTCCCACGGTGTAATCCTTCAGAAAGGGTTAATGTTTACTGCAGGGACCGCAGCTAATGCTGCAGCCTCACAGTAAACCCCCAAATGAATGAGTTCCTCTCCTGGCTGACAGGAGAGGAAGTGGAAAGCTTAATTGATTGCTTTCCACTTCACTTCAGGTCAGCCAGGGACACAATCAGTGACGTCAGAGGGAACTGATTAACAAAAATAGGGGTTCCCTTCGAATAAAAAATGGCGCGGGTCCCCCCTATTTTGTTAACCAGCCAGATGAAGCAGACCGCTGAGGCCTGGATTTTCAGGCTGTTAAGGAGCCAAGATCCATGGACCTTGCCAGCCTGATAATACCAGGCCATAGCAGTCTGTATATCTTGGCTGATTAACAAAAATAGGGGATCCCCTCGAAAAAAATTGGCGTGGGGTCCCCCCTATTTTTGTTAACCAGCCAGATGAAGCAGACCGCTGAGGCCTGGTTTTTCAGGCTGGTAAGGATCCAATATCCATGGGACCTTGCAAGCCTGATAATACCAGGCCACAGCAGTCTGCTTACTTGGCTGGTTAACAAAAATAGGGGATCCCCTCGAAAAAAAAACGGCGTAGGGGTCCCCCTATTTTTGTTAACCAGCCAAGTAAAATGCAGACTGCTGCGGCCTGGTATTAAAAGACTGTCAAGGCCCATGGATTTTGGCCCTCAACAGCCTGATAATACCAGGCTACAGCAGCCCCACATTTGGCGCATCAAAAGATGTGCCAATTGTGGCACTTTACCCGGCTCTTCCCACTGCCCTTGTAGCGGTGGCAAGTGGGGTAATAAGGGGTTAATGTCACCGTTGATTGCACGGTGACAATAACCCGGTTAATAATGGAGAGGTGTCAATAAGACACCGATCCATTATTAATCCCAAAGTTATTAAATGCATAAAAAAAAAAACAAAAGCAAGAAAAAAGTATTTTAATGAAATAAAAGAGACAACACAGTTTTCATTTCTTTTATTGTACTCTCATTCCTGCAACGCCATCGATCTCCTGTAAAAAAAGAAAAAAAACAAACCAACAGTATACCACCTGTCCGACGCAGTCCATAGTAACGACTGTTCCCCACGACGATCCAGCTCTGCTACATCGCAATGACAGGCAGAGCCTGACATCCCCGGCGCAGCACAACTGTATTACCTGCTTCCTCGGCGGTGACGTCATCGGACTGACTGCTTTAACGGCCGGGATTACCCAGCAGTCACTGCAGTTATCGCGAGAAACTGCATGTGACCGCCGGGGAAAGATGATGGCGGCCATCAAGCAGTCCAGCCCGTGACCGCCAGAGATCTTCTGCCAGGTAAGTGCCGCTGACTCCTGACAGACCCGACCGACGGACACTGACAGTGACAGACCCGACCGACGGACACTGACAGTGACAGTGACAATCCCGATTCCGGTACCGATATGACGAAAAATATCGGTACTCGGAATCGAAATCCCGATACAGCTAATATCGGCCGATACCCGATATTTGCAGTATCGCTCAACACTATACGTCACATATGATGCGATGTTCAGAAGGCGAAATCTGCGTTGCAGAGCTGCAATGCGCGATCTAGCCATGCTGGAACGTCGCAAGTGAGCGCACTCTAGCGGGACCTTGTGCAGCAGTGCATCAAGATCCGGATAGTCCCTCAAAAAACTCTGCACGACCAAGTTGAGCACATGTGCCAGACATGGTATGTAAGTGAGGTTGCCAAGGCCCAGAGCTGCCACCAGATTTCGGCCATTGTCACACACTACCAAGCCTGGCTGGAGATTCGCTGGCAAAAACCACACGTCGCTCTCCTGCTTGATGGCATTCCAGAGCTCCTGCGCTGTGTGGCTTCGATTCCCAATGGAAATTAATTTCAGGACGGCCTGTTGACGTTTGGCCACGGCTGTGCTCATATCGGTCGCATCAGGTAAGCGTTCACGGGTCCATGTGGAGGTAGACCGTGACGGCTCCTGCAGCGATGATTCTGAGGAACTGGAGTAGGAGGAGGAGTCAATGTGGACAGACTTGATTCCTGCAATCCTTGGAGTTGGCAGAACACGTACAGCGCCACTCGCAAGATCTGTACCCGGCTCCACAACATTGACCCAATGGGCAGTGAGGGAAAGGTATCGTCCCTGGCCATGGGTACTGGTCCACGCATCGGTGGTCAGGTGGACCTTGCTACTGACGGCGTTTAGTAGCGCATGTTTAATTTTTCCCTCAACATGCTTTTGCAGACCAGGGACGGCTTTGCCTGCTGAAATAAAATCGGCTGGGCACATTGTATTGTGGGACTGCCAATGCCATTAAGTTACGGAAACTGTCAGTCTCCACCAGCCTGAATGACAGCATTTCAAGGGACAGGAGTTTTGCAATGCCAGCATTCAGAGCCTGTGCTCGTGGATGGTTTGCCGAGTATGGCCGTCTTTTATCCCATGCCTGTGCTACCGATGGCTGTTTTGTGGCCTGGGAGTGTGAGGATGACAGGGAACTTGCAGCTGTGGGTGGAATAACACTGGGTCTCTGGACAACAGTGACAGAGGTTCTTCCATGGCGATCCTGTGAGGAAGCCGAACCAGCTGTGTGTGAGCTGGAGGAAGAGGCTCCAACACGAGCTGAAGATGTAGGTGCTGCTGTAGGTTGGCCTACATCTCCAGTGTGTCTTTGTAACTCAACCACGTGCTTTGACCGCACATGTTTCCACATATTTGTGGTATTAAGGTTACTGACACTTTTACCTCTTTTTACTTTTTGATTACACAGCTTGCATTTGACATAGCAAATATCATCTGCAAGTGTGTCAAAAAAGGACCACGCAGTGCAAGTCCTGGGAGCGCCCCTTTTGGCTGTTGGAAGAGAACTGCTACGAACGGGTGCCAAACTGGAGGCTACAGGCAACCGAGTCTGCAGCCTACCTCTCCCTACTGTTTGGACCGTTGGGGCAATCTCTTCCTCAGAGCTGCTACCACCACCTTCCTGTTCCTCACGCCATGTTGGGTCTTGGACCTCATCATCTCCACTACCCTCTTCCAACACCTGCTGCTGTTGGGTGGTCTGGCCAGCACCATGCTCAACAGAAACTGGCACCTGAGTCTCATCATCATCAGATGCGTTCTGCGGTGTGCTGACCATCGGCACTGGCTCACCCGCCTCTTCACATTCAGAGAGACACAGCTGTTGCGCATCACTGCATACTGCCTCTTCTTCACATTCCAGAATGCTGCTTGGCTGGGCCCCTGTTTGCAAGCCAACAGATTCTGAGAACAGAAGCAGAGACTCAGCTGGCTCCAGTTCAGAACTCTCTGACTGCCTGGGCAATTTGGCAGACGGTGAAGAGACAGATGGTTGTTCAACATTGCTGTGGTCCTGAGAGGAGGTGGAAGCAATTGAAGTCGATGCATTGGCTGCCATCCAACCAACAACGGCTTCAATTTGTTCTTCCCGCAGCAGGGGGGTACGCTGAGCTCCTACAAAAGTGCACATAAAGGAACGCTCACGGGGGAAAACTGGTGGATGCTGTGTCACTGGGTGCGGCAGCAGCCACAGAATCCCCACGTCCTCTCCCTGCTGAAACTCCACGGCCACGACCACGTGCCTTACTCCCTGCCTTCTTCATCTTGGTAGATTGATAAAGAAAGTCAGAAAAGTTATAAGGCCTAAGTGTGGTTATTCCTCAGAGACTGCAGTGAACACTGCAGACAACTGTTCAGTAGCTGTGAAAGGCCCCTTTGTGTACTTCTATAGTGTTTGCAACCAATGTATTGTATACGGATGGAAGCGCGTAACACAAATAGATTCGATTTTTTTCAAATATAATGGAGCAGCACCAATTAGAGAAAAATGTGAAGGATGAGGCAGTGACACACGCTCAGCAGACTACAACCAGCAGTGGTTGAAGAACTAACTGGAGCGTAATCTGCACTCAAAAAATGAAAAGCTCACAGACTACAGTGAACACTGCAGACAACTGTTCAGTAGCTGTGAAAGGTCCCTTTGTGTACTTCTATAGTGTTTGCAACCAATGTATTGTATACGGATGGAAGCGCGTCACACTAATAGATTAGATTTTTTTCAAATATAATGGAGCAGCACCAATTAGAGAAAAATGTGAAGGATGAGGCAGTGACACACGCTCAGCAGACTACAACCAGCAGTGGTTGAAGAACTAACTGGAGCGTAATCTGCACTC
Organism: Oophaga sylvatica; assembly: GCA_033576555.1. NCBI lineage: Eukaryota > Metazoa > Chordata > Amphibia > Anura > Dendrobatidae > Oophaga > Oophaga sylvatica. Next base: position 26,842 of record JARQOD010006406.1, on the reverse strand, counting down.
AAAAAATGAAAAGCTCACAGACTACAGTGAACACTGCAGACAACTGTTCAGTAGCTGTGAAAGGCCCCTTTGTGTACTTCTATAGTGTTTGCAACCAATGTATTGTATACGGATGGAAGCGCGTCACACTAATGGATTAGATTTTTTTCAAATATAATGGAGCAGCACCAATTAGAGAAAAATGTGAAGGATGAGGCAGTGACACACGCTCAGCAGACTACAACCAGCAGTGGTTGAAGAACTAACTGGAGCGTGATCTGCACTCAAAAAATCAAAACCTCACAGACTGCAGTGAACACTGAAACACAACTGTTCACTATCTGTGAAAGGCTCCTTTCTGTACTTCTATAGTGTTTGCAACCAATGTATTGTATACAGATGGAAGCGTGTCACACTAATAGATTAGATTTTTTTCAAATGTAATGGAGCAGCACCAATTAGAGAAAAATGTGAAGGATGAGGCAGTGACACACGCTCAGCAGACTACAACCAGCAGTGGTTGAAGAACTAACTGGAGCGTGATCTGCACTCAAAAAATCAAAACCTCACAGACTGCAGTGAACACTGAAACACAACTGTTCACTATCTGTGAAAGGCTCCTTTCTGTACTTCTATAGTGTTTGCAACCAATGTATTGTATACGGATGGAAGCGCGTCACACTAATAGATTAGATTTTTTTCAAATATAATGGAGCAGCACCAATTAGAGAAAAATGTGAAGGATGAGGCAGTGACACACGCTCAGCAGACTACAACCAGCAGTGGTTGAAGAACTAACTGGAGCGTGATCTGCACTCAAAAAATCAAAACCTCACAGACTGCAGTGAACACTGAAACACAACTGTTCACTATCTGTGAAAGGCTCCTTTCTGTACTTCTATAGTGTTTGCAACCAATGTATTGTATACGGATGGAAGCGCGTCACACTAATAGATTAGATTTTTTTCAAATATAATGGAGCAGCACCAATTAGAGAAAAATGTGAAGGATGAGGCAGTGACACACGCTCAGCAGACTACAACCAGCAGTGGTTGAAGAACTAACTGGAGCGTGATCTGCACTCAAAAAATCAAAACCTCACAGACTGCAGTGAACACTGAAACACAACTGTTCACTATCTGTGAAAGGCTCCTTTCTGTACTTCTATAGTGTTTGCAACCAATGTATTGTATACAGATGGAAGCGCGTCACACTATAATTTCTATTGAATGGAGCAGCTAGAATTACACTAAAGAAAAAAAAAAAGAGTCTGTGAGTGACACGTGCAGATGCCTACAGACAGCGTTGGATGCAGAGCAAACTGCAGCGTCACCTGCACTCTCACACACACACCTTGCACAGAGCTGTTAAAACAACACTGCAAGGCAAAAGGAAGCTTTACACAGCGGTTGGTAAACTAGCCTGCCTAAAGCAAAGTACACAAAATCGCAATCTCTAACTGTCCTTCAGAGTCAGCAGAGCAGCGTTCTGTCCCTAACTGAGTTCACAGCACAGTGACGCTAAAATGGCGGCGGCGCCTTTTATAGTGCATTCTGACATCATTTCAGCAGCCAATCACAGCCATGCCATTAGTTAAGATGACCGCAGCATTACAGGATGTGCCCACACTTCATAAGATTCCTCATTGGCTGACTAAAATCACATTGCCTCTCAAAGAATTATGGGAACTTCCGATTCCGGTATACGATATTGGAAAAATATCGGAACTAAGTATCGGAATTCCGATACAGCGAATATCAGCCGATACCCGATACTTGCGGTATCTGAATGCTCAACACTAGTCATAAGTAACAACGTTAACAATACAATAATTAAAGCAAAATAAGACGACCCTGCTCATGAGAGCTTACAATCTACAATGAAAGTGGGGGAGATACAAAGTACAGGTGTGTATATACAATGGTGCATTTACAATGATGGTCCAGCCATCTTGAGGGAGTGAGGGATGGATGGAGATAGAGAATGGGCTACATACACACTTACACCTAGAATGACTTTGATTAGTGAATGTGATAGGCCGCTCTGAACAAATGTGGATAGTCCTAATTTCCTGGGGTAGAGCATTCCAGAGAATTGGGGCAGCACGGGAGAAGTCTTGGAGTCGGGTATGGGAGGTACGGATTAGTGCAGAAGTTAGTCGAAAGTCATTTGCAGAGCGCATGGATAAGTGAGGTTTACATGATGCTTAGCGTCTGTGATGCTTTGCTTCATGGGATGCTTTCGTGCTGCACCCGACACAAAGTCACTGGCTAACATGTCGACCAGTATCTTATCCACTAGAAAACAGTGCCGTTGGCAATCCGAAATCAAACTTAATCAACATTTTCCCTATCAGTCGGCCAGTGCACCCACTCACATTAACTGTCAACAGACCCGTAGAAATCTACATGTTCAGACAATGGTTTAATGCGTACAGTGGCCTTAAGGGTCCTGTTTAACCCCTTAACCCCCAAGGGTGGTTTGCACGTTAATGACCGGGCCAATTTTTACAATTCTGACCACTACCTCTTTATGAGGTTATAACTCTGGAACGCTTCAACGGATCTTCGCGATTCTGAGATTGTTTTCTCGTGACATATTGTACTTCACGTTAGTGGTAAAATTTCTTCCATATATCTTGCGTTTATTTTTGAAAAAAATGCAAATATGGCGAAAATTTCGAAAATTTTGCAATTTTCAAACTTTTAATTTTTATTCCCTTAAAACAGAGAAATATGTCACACAAAATAGTTAAGAAATAACATTTCCCACATGTCTACTTTACATCAGCACAATTTTGGAACCAATTTTTTTTTTTCTTAGGAAATTATAAGGGTTAAAAGTTGACCAGCGATTTCTCATTTTTACAACAAAATTTACAAAGCCATTTTTTTTAGGGACCACCTCATATTTGAAGTCACTTTGAGGGGTCTATATAGCAGAAAATACCCAAAAGTGACACCATTCTAAAAACTGCACCCCTCAAGGTACTCAAAACCACATTCAAGAAGTTTATTAACCCTTCAGGTGCTTCACAGGAGCTGAAGCAACGTGGAAGGAAAAAATGAATATTTAACTTTTTAGCCACAAAAATGATCTATTACAAACTTTTTTTTATTTTCACAAGGGTAAATGAAGCAATGGACAGATAAAGTTGTTGTGCAATTTCTCCTGAGTACACCAATAGCCAATATGTGGAGGAAAACCACTGTTTGGGCACACGGCAGAGCTCGTAAGGGAAGGAGCGCCGTTTGACTTTTTCAAACTAAAATTGGCTGGAATTGAGATTGGACGCCATGTCGTGTTTGGAGTGCCCCTGATGTGCCTAAACAGTGGAAACCCCCCACAAGTGACACCATTTTGGAAACTAGGCCCCCTAAGGAACTTATCTAGATCTGTTGTGAGCACTTTGAACCCCCAAGTGTTTCACAAAAGTTTATAATGCCTGGGTCTGAAAAATAAAAAAAACAATTTTCCACAAAAATGATTTTTTAGTCCCAAATTTTTTATTTTTCCCAAGGAAATTGGACCCCAAAAGTTGTTGTCCAATTTGTCCTGAGTATGCTGATACCCCATATGTGGGGGAGGGAAACTGTTTGGGCGCACGACAGGGCTTGGAAAGGAAGTAGTAACGTTTTGGAATGCAGACATTGATGGGGGTCATGTTCCGTTTGCAGTGCCCCAGATGTGCCTAAACAGTGGAAACCCCCCACAAGTGACCACAGTTTGGAAACTAGACCCCCTAAGGAGCTTATCTAGATCTTTGGTGAGCACTTTGAACCCCCAAGTGCTTCACACAAGTTTATAATGCCCGAGCATGAAAATAAAAAATCCTATTTTTTTCCCACAAAAATTATCTTTTAGTCACTAATTTTATATTTTCCCAAGGGTAACAGGAGAAATTGGACCACAAAAGTTGATGTCCAATTTGTCCTGAGTACGCTGATACCCCATATGTGGGGGGAACCACTGTTTGGGCACACAGCAGAGCTCGGAATGGAAGGAGCACCATTTGACTTTTTCCAAACAAAATTGGCTGGAATTGAGATTGGACGCCATGTTGCATTTGGAGAGCCTCTGATGTGCCTAAACAGTGGAAACCCCCCACAAGTGACCCCATTTGGGAAACTAGACCCCCTAAGGAACTTATCTAGATCTTTGGTGAGCAATTTGAACCCCAAAGTGCTTCACACAAGTTTATAACGTAGAGCCGTAAAATTAAAAAATTATATTGTCATGACCCAGGACGGGGTTTTGTCTTTGCCCCGTCCTGGTCAGACTGGGGTTAATGGTTTCAGCCTCTCTCTGGCAGAGGGCGGCTATTTAGTTGCCAATTGACCTAGGTCTGGTGTCAGTTATACTCCTGCCCTCGGCTGAGTTAGTTGACCTCCTGTGTGCCTGTGCCTTGTGCCTGATCTTGTTGCTTGTTTGGTTTTGACCCGGTCCGTCTCTTCGTTGTGAGTTTGTCTACTGTCTTGGTACCGTGTATTTGCCCGTTCTGGTTTTCTGATCTCTTGGCTACGTTCTGGTTATTCTCTGCCTGCTCCACTTGTACTGCGTTGCTCCCTCTGTGTATGACCTGGCTATCCTGACTATCCGTTTTGTCTATGCCCCTTGGTAACTCTGTCCCGTAGTTACCCTTCTAGGAGTTTTCCTTCTGCTCATAGCTCTCTGGAGCTTAGGCCACGCCCATCAGCAGTCACATGCTTAAGGTCCTCTGGCCTGAAACAATCTCTGTCTGTTACTGCCTTCTCTGAGAGACCTGTGGCCGGCGCCGCCCCTTGGCAGTCACGTGCTTAGGGTCCTGTTAGTCTGAAGCACGCATCTTCACCGCTACTGCCCCGCTCCACAGGTATCTTTGAGTGCAGTCTGTCTTATTCAGGACACGCGCACTGGCTCAGTGAGCAAGTGCAGTGCGGTGTTCGTGATACATATTTTTTCCACAAAAATGATCTTTTCACCCCAATTTTTATTTTCCCTAGGGTAACAAAACTCCAAAAGTTATTGTGCAATTTGTCCTGAGTACGCTGATACCCCATATGTGGAGGTAAACCACTGTTTAGGTGCATGGCAGAGTTTGGAAGGGAAGGAGCGCCGTTCGACTTTTTCAACACAGAATTGGCTGGATGCCATGTCGTGTTTGGAGAGCTCCTGATCTGCCTAAACAGTGGAAACCCCCAACAAATGACACCATTTTGGAAACTAGACCCCTCAAGGAACTTATCTAGATGTGTAGTGAGCACTTTGAACCCCGAAGTGCTTCACAGAAGTTTATAACGTACAGCTGTAAAATAAAAATCTTTTTTTTTTTTTTTACAAAAATGATTTTTTCGTCCCCAATATTTTATTTTCACAAGGGTAACAGGAGAAATTGGACCCCAAAAGTTGTTGTCCAATTTGTCCTGAGTACGCTGATACCCAATATGTTGGAGTAAACTACTGTATGGGCGCACGTCGGGGCTCGGAAGGGAAGTAGTGACGTTTTGGATTGCAGACTTTGATGGAATGGTCTGGGCGCGTCATGTCGCATTTGGAGAGCCCCTGATGCGCCTAAACAGTGGAAACCCCCCACAAGTGACCCCATTTTGGAAAATAGACCCCACAAGGAACTTATCAAGATGTGTGGTGAGCACTTTGAACCCCGAAGTGCTTCACAGAAGTTTATAACGTATAGCTGTAAAAATAAAAAAATCTTTTTTTTTTTTACAAAAATGATTTTTTCGCCCCCAATATTTTATTTTCACAAGGGTAACAGGAGAAACTGGACCCCAAAAGTTGTTGTCCAATTTGTCATGAGTACGCTGATACCCAATATGTGGGAGAAAACTACTGTATGGGTACACGTTGGGGCTCGGAAGGGAAGTAGTGACGTTTTGGATTGCAGACTGTGTGTAAGGTTCTATGTATATATTCCTGAAACTCAGTTTGTTCGTCAGCCATTTTACTTTCTGTCTTGCTGCAGCTATCTTGCCCTCAGTCAAAATGGAGTTTCCAGCTTGCATGTTCCCGCCCTGATTCTCTCCTTTGCTTCTTAAGCAGCCACAGCTGAGCAATCAGTGCTTCAGAATCTAGCCTGCAGTGAACCTGTGACTTGACTCCTGTAAGCCTTGGACCTTGTACTCCAGCTATTCCTACTGAGGAACTCTGAAGCACTTGTGGACTCTGAACCCTGCTCTTTGAAAGACCCACGTTTGCATGGACTTACGGTAACAGAGAAGAAGATCCTGAATCTGTATTGGAGAGTGATTGCTGAGCTTGGATTACTCTGGCCTGCTGTGTCTCCTGTTTCTGTGTCTGCAAACTGTGTGACTATTTCTGCCAACTTGTATGAAGTAATACAGGACTTTTCTATATCAAACCTGTGACTCCTGTGTTTTCATCGCACCCAAGCACAAGACGCTATATGAACTGTACTACATACATTACAAGATTCTGAAGCCAAAACGTTAGTGTCTGCTGGGTCTGGAAGGCTGTGTCTGCTGTACTGTGGATATCAGACGTCCGGTTGTACTTTCTGTGATGACAGTGGTTGTGACTTCTCACAACCATTCCAGGTGAGCAATTCCCTTAAGTTTTTTCTTTTTGCAGTGTTACCACAGGTAAACACTATTGTTTTTTTTTTTTTCCTTTCTTTTCTCTTTTTTGTCTGCTGTAACTCTGGATATCAGATGTCTGGTTGAAACTTTCTGTGATGATAGTGGTTGTGACTTCTCACAACCATTCCAGGTGAGCAGTTCCCTTAATTTTTTTTTCTCTCTGCAGTGTTGCCACAGGTGTACACTATTGTTTTTTTTCTCTCCTCTTCTTCCAGTAATCCTGTCTTAAAAGATCTGGAAAATGGAGGCCCGCATAAAGGAACTTTGCGGAGTGACTGATAATATCCTTGCAGATTTGCAGAATATAAAGACCCGTTTTACAAATCAACAGGACCTCAATAATCACAATTTGCAAGTGGTTGGACAGACTACCCAGGATTTGCGAGCCAGGATTGAGGTTCTAGAGGGGCGAGTCCAGGCTCCTGCCGTAGCCCCGAGTGCTGGGATTCCCAAGTTGCCCCCTTTTCGTTTTGGCGGTGAACGTGAGAAATTCAGGGGATTTATTAATCAATGCAATCTTTTTTTTTCTGCACATGCTTCACAATTTCCCACTGAACGATCTAAGGTGCTTACTATAATTATGTTGCTTACCAACAAGGCTTTAATGTGGGCAAACCCTCTGATTGAGACTGAGGATGATTGTTTGAATCACCTTGATGATTTTATTTCAGCCATGGGGCAGGTGTTTGATGACCCCAATCGAGGTGCAACAGCTGAAGCAGCCATGTTAGCTTTGCGCCAAGGTAAGCACTCGGTAGCTGAATATGCCTTGGATTTCAGGAGATGGGCCCTTGATACCACCTGGGACAGTTCCGCCAAAAAATCTATTTTTCGAAAGGGGTTATCTCCACTGATTAAGGATGAACTTGCTCGTGCCGACCCTCCCACTGCGTTAGGTGACTTTATTAACTACTGCATCCGTATTGATACTCGTCTGACTGAACGCAGGCAAGAGAGATGGTTCGAAAGCAATCGTACTAACCTTTTCCTACCTTCCTCTCCAGCTAAGGAACCTTTGAGTAGGATTACACGGGAACCTGAACCTGAACCCATGCAGGTAGACTCTTTACAACGACGGGTTAGTGATGCACGCAAGGAACATCGTTTTAAGGAGAATCTATGTTTCTATTGTGGTAAGTCAGGGCACTTCATTATAAACTGCCCCAGCCGTTCTCGTAAGACTACTGCAGCACTCATTCATTGTGAATGTTGCGAGAGGGGATCTGTCAGGTCCGAGCCTCAGGCTCCAGAGAGATCTGCAGCAACAGATCTTGATTTCTCGGACTTAAACTCCGTTACCTCTGAGGACGTTGACTGTGTAAACGCTGCCATTTTTCAAGTTTCCTCAGCGGTGTCCCAGCTGAGTTGTAAGAAAAACAATTCTCATTGCTTTCTTTCCATCAAACTCTGGGTTGACTCAGCTTGGGTGTCTAGCTCTGCTATGATCGACTCAGGGGCAAGTGGAAATTTTATGGATGTCTCCTTTGCTCTGAAACAGGGAATACGTTCAGTGAAGAAGGCTACTCCAGTACAGATGGAAACTGTGGATGGCTCCCTGCTGACCTCTGGACCAGTGGATCAGGAAACAGAGCCTTTGAGGGTTCTTATGGGTAAAGATCATCAAGAGAAACTGTCCTTTATGCTTATCTCTTCTCCCCACTTTCCCATTATTCTAGGGCTACCATGGCTGCAGGCTCAGAATCCTACCATTAACTGGGAGACCAAGGAATTACACTTTCCAGAGAAACAGATGAGTCCAAAAGTTTCAGCTTGCTCTGTTCCTAAAGGAATCATGTCAGTCCCTGAACTACCAGCTGTATACCAGGACTATGTGGATTTATGTGACAAGAAGAACGCTGACCAGCTTCCTCCTCACCGTCCATATGATTGTCCAATTGAATTATTGCCTGGAGCAGAGATACCTTTTGGTAAGATCTACCCCCTGGCGGGGCCCGAGCTAAAGGCTTTAAAGGATTACATAGATGAAAATCTAGCCAAGGGCTTCATACGCCCCACTTCATCTCCTGCAGGTGCACCCATCTTCTTTGTAAAGAAGAAAGATGGATCTCTGAGACCATGCGTAGACTATAGGGAACTCAATAAGGTTACTATTAGAAACCGTTATCCATTGCCTTTAATCCCTGAGTTATTGGAGAGAGTGCGACATGCAAAAATTTTTTCTAAACTAGATCTTCGTGGGGCCTATAACTTAGTCCGTATTAGACCTGGGGATGAATGGAAGACTGTATTCAGGTCACGCTATGGACACTTTGAATATCTAGTTATGCCTTTTGGTCTGAGTACCGCCCCAGCCACTTTCCAACACTTGGTGAATGACATCTTCAGGGATCTCCTAGATACATTCGTGGTAATTTATTTGGATGATATTCTAATTTTTTCTAACTCCACAGAGGAACATCATGGACATATGAGAATGGTCTTGGAACGTCTAAGACAAAATCATCTTTACATCAAACTTGAAAAGTGTGAATTCCATAGGACCGAAATTCAATTTCTGGGGTACGTACTGTCTACACAAGGAATTAGTATGGATGGAAGCAAAACCCAAGCCATCAAGGATTGGCCAAGTCCTAGAAATGTGAAGGAGGTACAGTGCTTCATCGGGTTTGCCAACTTCTATAGACGTTTCATTAGAAATTTCTCTGAGGTAGTGTCACCTATCACTCAACTTACCCGGAAAGAGTCTAGGTTTTCCTGGACTCCCCAAGCCCAGGAAGCATTTTCCCGTCTAAAAGATAAATTTACCACTGCACCTATCCTAGTACATCCCAACCCGAGCTTGCCTTCATAATAGAGGTGGATGCTTCAGACTGTGCCGTTGGAGCTATACTCTCTCAGAGAACAGGTGAGAAGAATGTCTTGCATCCCTGTGCCTTCTTTTCCCAGCAGTTGTCTTCGGCTGAGAGGAACTACGATGTGGGCAATAGAGAGTTGTTGGCCATTATTGCCGCCTTCAAAGAATGGAGACACCTTCTTCAGGGAGCTGCACAACAAATAGTCGTCCTGACAGACCATCGTAACCTTGAGTTTATCAGGTCGGCTAAGTGCCTGACTCCTCGCCAGGCTCGCTGGAATCTTTTCTTAAACCAATTTAATTTCATCATCTCTTATAGACCAGGATCGCGCAATGGAAAGGCTGATGCACTCTCTAGGATTTACTCAGCAGAGACACGTCCAATTACTCCTCCTAAGACTATTCTTCCTGACTCTAGATTCCTAGGAGTAATTCATAATCAAGACCTACTTAAGGACATCAAGGAAGCATACCATGCGGATTCCTTTTTGGCACAACCCCCCAAGGGACGTAAGTCTTGTCTTTAAGAATGGTGTGTGGATTCAGGGACAACGTCTGTATATTCCTGAAACAGTCAGATTAAGAGTATTGCAACTCATTCACGATTCCAAGATAGCTGGGCATAGAGGAATTCTAAAGACACAGGAATTTCTTTCTCGTTTCTTTTGGTGGCCCACTTGCAGGAAGGATGTTTTGAATTATGTCACTTCATGTGAGGTCTGTGCAAGATGCAAAACACCTCGCTCCTCACCAACTGGTCTGTTACAGCCTCTTCCCACCCGTCCCGCCCGTGGGGATCCATTTCTATGGACTTCATTGTGGAGTTACCAACCTCTCAAGGGAAGAACACCATTCTAGTGGTGGTTGACCGTCTAACAAAGGCAGCTCATTTTATCCCTTGTGTCGGCTTACCCACTGCAAAACAGACATCAGATTTGATGATTAAAGATGTGTTTCGCTTACATGGAGTACCGGATGAGGTTATTTCGGATCGAGGGGTGCAATTCACTTCTAGGTTTTGGCAAAATTTCTGTGCAGCATTGGACATTAAAGTAAACCTTTCTTCTGCTTTTCATCCCCAGACTAATTGGACAGACCGAACAAACCAATCAAACCCTGGAGCAGTATCTCCGCTGCTTTATCTGCCACCTACAGGATGATTGGGTGGATCTACTTCCATTAGCTGAGTTCTCGTATAACAACTCTCAGAGTGCCTCCACTAAACAGTCTCCTTTTTACTCTAATCTAGGTTATCATCCTAACATTCTACCACGATTTCCCATAGAAACGCCTTTACCAGCAGTGGCTGAAAGAATCACGTCTTTACAGAAGAATATGGATCTTCTAAAGGAAAATCTGGAATCGGCTCAAGAAAGGTACAAGAAAGCAGCAGATAAATTTCGTAAACCTGCACCAGCTTTCAAGGTAGGAGACTTGGTCTGGCTGTCAACCAGAAATCTTAAGTTAAGGATTCCATCGTCTAAGTTGGGACATAAGTACATTGGACCCTATAAAATCAGTAAAATTATAAGTGCCGTTGCTTGTCGTCTTCAACTGCCAGAACTATGAGAATCCACCCTGTCTTTCATGTATCCCTACTAAAGGCTGCGACACCCAATACGTTTCCTGGACGTTCCTCTCCTTGCCCTGACCCAGTGCTAGTCGATGGTCAGGAAGAATTTGTGGTGGAAAGGATTTTAGATTCCAGGTTGTATAGAAATCAGTTACAATATCTGATTAAATGGCAGGGCTACCCAGTGGAGGACAACTCATGGGAACCGGTCAATAACGTTAATGCTCCTCGCTTGCTCCGTCAGTTTCATCAGAGGTACCCACACAAGCCTGGTCTGAGGTCATCCGGAGGTTGTCCTTAAGGGGGGAGTAATGTAAGGTTCTATGTATATATTCCTGAAACTCAGTTTGTTCGTCAGCCATTTTACTTTCTGTCTTGCTGCAGCTATCTTGCCCTCAGTCAAAATGGAGTTTCCAGCTTGCATGTTCCCGCCCTGATTCTCTCCTTTGCTTCTTAAGCAGCCACAGCTGAGCAATCAGTGCTTCAGAATCTAGCCTGCAGTGAACCTGTGACTTGACTCCTGTAAGCCTTGGACCTTGTACTCCAGCTATTCCTACTGAGGAACTCTGAAGCACTTGTGGACTCTGAACCCTGCTCTTTGAAAGACCCACGTTTGCATGGACTTACGGTAACAGAGAAGAAGATCCTGAATCTGTATTGGAGAGTGATTGCTGAGCTTGGATTACTCTGGCCTGCTGTGTCTCCTGTTTCTGTGTCTGCAAACTGTGTGACTATTTCTGCCAACTTGTATGAAGTAATACAGGACTTTTCTATATCAAACCTGTGACTCCTGTGTTTTCATCACACCCAAGCACAAGACGCTATATGAACTGTACTACATACATTACACTGTGATGGAATGGTCTGGGGGCGTCATGTCGCATTTGGAGAGCCCCTGATGCGCCTAAACAGTGGAAACCCCCCACAAGTGACCCCATTTTGGAAAATAGACCCCACAAGGAACATATCTAGATGTGTGGTGAGCGCTATGAAGCCCCAATTGCTTCACAGAAGTTTATAACGTACAGTCGTAAAAAACAAAAAAATCATTTTTTTTTTTTTAAAAAATGATATTTTTACCCCCAGTTTTTTATTTTCCCAAGGGTAACAGAAGAAACAGGTCAAATTGCACAATAACTCTTGGGGTCCAGAGTACGCTGATACCCCATATGCGGGGGTAAACTACTGTTTGGGCGCATGGCAGAGCTCAGAAGTGAAGGAGCACCGTTTGACTTTTTCAATGCAGAATTGGCTGGAATTGAGATCAGACGCCATGTCACATTTGGAGAGCCCCTGATGTGCCTAAACAGCGGAAACCCCCCAATTCTAACTCCAACCCTAACCCCAACACACCCCTAACCCTAGCCCAACCTTAACCACAAACCTAACCCTAACACACCCATAACCCTAATCCCAACCCTAACCCTAATCCTAACTTTAGCGCCAACCCTAACCCTAACTTTAGCCCCAACCCTAACCCTAATGGGAAAATGGAAATAAATACTTTTTTTAAATTTTATTATTTTTCCCTAACTAAGGGGGTGATAAAGTGGGGTTTGATTTACTATTTATAGTGGGTTTTCATGATTGGCAGCTGTCACGCTAAAGACGCTTTTTATTGCAAAAAAATAGTTTTTGCATCACCACATTTTGAGAGCTATAATTTTTGTATATTTTGGCCCACAGAGTCATGTGAGGTCTTATTTTTTGCGGTACGAGGTGACGTTTTTATTGGTACCATTTTTGAGCACGTGACTTTTTTGATCGCTTTTTATTTCGATTTTTGGGAGGTTAGAATGAACAAAAATCAGCAATTCATGAATTTCTTTTGGGGGAGGCGTTTATACCATTCCCCGTGTGGTAAAATTGATAAAGCAGTTTTATTCTTTGGGTCAGTACGATTACGGCGATACCTCATTTATGTCATTTTTTTATGTTTTGGCGCTTTTATAGAATAAAAACAATTTTATATAAAAAATAATTATTTTTGCATCGCTTTATTCTGCGAGCTATAACTTTTTTATTTTTTCGTGGATGATGCTGTATGGCGGCTCGTTTTTTGCGGGATAAGATGACGTTTTCAGCGGTACCATGATTATTTATATCCGTCTTTTGATCGTGTGTTATTCCACTTTTTGTTTGGCGGTATGATGATAAAGCATTGATTTTTTGCTTTGTTTTTTTTTTTTTTTTAGAGGTTCACTAAAGGGGTTAACTAGTGGGACCGTTTTATAGGGGGGGTCGTTACGGACGCGGCGATACCAAATATGTGTACTTTTATTGTTTTGGTTTTTTTATTTACAGGAAAAAATGAATTTATTGGGGAATATTTTTTTTTTTTTTTATGATTTTTTTAAACAATTTTTATTTTTATTTTTTTTAACTTTTTTACTTTGTCCCAGGGTGGGACATCACAGTATTTTAGCAGATCGCTGGTGTGACAGTGTGCACAGCACTCTGTCACACCAGCGATCGCACAGGCAGTGCTGCAGGCTTCTCAGTGCCTGCTCTCAGCAGGCACTGAGGAAGCCGCCTCCCTGCAGGACCATGGTGCCATCTTGGATCCGGGGACCTGGAGGAGGACGGACCCTCGGAACAGCGCGACACATCGCGCTGCTCTGAGGGTCTCAGGGGAGCGTGCAGGGAGCCCCTCCCTGCGCGATCCTGCCCTGTGCCCCCGGTACACCGCGATCATGTTTGATCGCGGTGTGCCAGGGGTTAATGTGCCGGGAGCGGTCCGTGACCGCTCCTGACACATAGTGCCGGGTGTCAGCTGTGATAATCAGCTGACACCCGGCCGCGATCGGCTGCGCTCCCCCCGGTGCGCGTCCGATCGCTGGGACGTACTATCCCGTCCATGGTCATACGGGCCCAGGTACCATGGACGGGATAGTACGTCTGATGGCAGTAAGGGGTTAAAGAGAAGGTGCTGTGATTTTAATTTTTGTATTAATAATTATTGAATATAATCAATTATTTTTAATACCAAATTAAATGAATTACTTTAATAGTTTTTTTATTAACTTTTATGTTTGCCACTGGGGAATGCCATTTTCATTAGTGTGGGCGTAAGTGTCTGGGCACGACACTTGCACTCCTCACTTACGGCAGTCATGGGCATAAAAGACTGCAATTGGACACCGACCGCATCTCTTACATTGAGGCCGATCCTCCTGCCTCTTAGCTGTGACCTGGGCACGCCCCTGGGCTGTCCAGGTCACAGCTGTGGGATGAGATCGTGGCCATTTTGCTGTAGCCCGCAGCATATGCTATGGGCTTTGCTTTCCCCCTGTCATCGCATACACTGCTCAGTGCGTGTGATGACAGCAGCTGCCGGGGAGAAGATGCCTGGAAGCAAGGGTCCAGGGTAAGTGTCTGCAGCAGAGAGCAGAGATCGCAGCCTGTAATTAGTATTATAGTACAGGCTGCGATCATCGCTCACTGCCGATCTGTTCAGAGCACAGCAGGGAGATCGTCACACTGCTATGCCCTGAACAGGATGCATCACTTCCTGGGAGAGCGAGGGGCTAAGGCTAAGTTCACATTTGCGTATATGTGAGCAGCTTATCATCTACATACGCAAACGCATGTTTACGCAGCGTTTTTTATCTGCATCATCTTACACATGACGCCAAAAAACGCTGCTTTTGTATGCGTTTTTACATGTGTTTTTGTTGTTTATGCGCATGCGTTCGATAATTCCAGGTGCTGTAATCAGTTCCTGGACATGCGCAGTCTGAAGTCCGCATGCGCCTCAATCGCATCCATGCGCATGTCCTTGTGTACCAATGCGTTCCCATAGACACTAATGCGTTTTTTGACGCACTTATCCACATGCGCATGACTGCGCATATTTGACGGATTTTTGATGCTTCAAAAAAGCAACATGTTGTGTTCGCCGGACACCGTCGCACACTGCAAAATGACGCATGCGTACGCAAATGCATGTTCCTGCGTACACCATGTTAAAGATATGCACGCATGACGCATGCGGATCTATGCGGATCAAACGCTGCACATACAGATGCAAATAGACACAAACAGTCTAAAAAGGATCATGATAACCATAAGGTAATTAATTTGTCAGACCATGTGTTTTCTGCACTTGACCTGTCTCTTCTGTCCAGGGGTCTCACCTTTTCACCCAGTTCTCGCTTTGACCTCTTTACAGTAATTAAAGATCTTCACATTTTTGGTCGATCATTGATTTTCAAGAAGTGGTATTTTAATAAAGAACTACATCAGATGTTTCCAACTGATGAGGAACAACTAGCCTTACAGACTCTGGAGGAGTTATCTAGAGAGCATGAAGGCATGGATGTAGGTAAGGTTCCTGCTTGTCTATATCAGAAATCACGCAAGTTTCCACCCTTGTCTGCCTGCCCTAATGTGGACCTGTTTGTTCAGTTAGTCTCTGAAGAGTTGAAACATATTCCGTCTGGAATTTATAGAGATAACTTAACGTCTGAGGAACGTAGTAGCCTCAAAAAATTAAAACAACTAAAAGATGTGGTCTTCAAGCCGGCAGACAAGGGTGGGAACGTGGTTGTGTGGCCATGCAAACTTTATGAAGCGGAGGCCCACCGTCAACTTAAGGACAGGAGCTGCTACCAGAGATTATCATATAATCCGTTGGCTACTTATTCGGGTGAGCTTACAAGAATCCTCGACTCAGCATATGAACGTGGGATAATTGGTAAACCTCTGAGGGATGCTTTGGCGGTCTCTGAACCTAAGGTTTCAACACTATACCTTTTACCTAAGGTCCATAAGGACTGTAAAGTTCCCCCCGGTAGACCAATTGTTTCAGGGGTAGGCAATTTTCTGGAAAGAATTTGCAAATATATTGACACACAATTGAAGCCTTTGGTTGAGACACTGCCGTCGTATACCCGAGATACCATTGATTTCTTGAGCAAAATAGATTCTCTGAGTGTGGATGAGGAGTCGATACTGGTGACCTGTGATGTTGAGGCCCTTTATACGAGTATTAGGCATGAGGATGGCCTCAAAGCGGTACAGCATTATTTGAATTTGACAAACTTCACTATGGAGGAGGTTGGCTTCATTATGGAATTGTTGGAGTTTGTCTTGAAACACAATTTCTTTTATTTTGGCGGGTCCCTCTACCTACAGCTCCAGGGCACAGCAATGGGGGCGGCCTTCGCGCCTTCATATGCTAATTTGTTCCTGGGGCTGTGGGAGAGGGACCTATTCATGTCAGATCGCCACACATCGATGGACCGCGTCCTTTTTTGGGCGCGGTACATCGATGATGTCTTCCTGATCTGGCAGGGAACGTCAGAACAATTAACTATTTTTTTCGATGAGTTAAATAATAACAATTTAAATTTAAGATTGACATATAAACATCATTATGAATTCATAGATTTTTTAGATGTCACGGTCAAACGTGACATCAATGGCGTTTTACAGACAGATTTGTTTCGCAAGGCGACCTCCACCAATTCTCTTCTGCACGCACGGTCGGCCCATCCGTCTCAGGTCATTAGATCGATTCCAACAGGCCAATTCTTGCGAGTTCGCCGTATCTGTTCATCTGATGTGGATTATAAGGCTAGAGCAATAGATCTGCAACATAGATTTATATCTCGGGGTTACAGTAAGAGACAGGTCAAGATGGCTCAAAACCATGCTAGGGGTCTGAATAGACAAAATTTAATATATGGATCAAGAAGTGCACGTAATGATTCAATTAAAGAATCAAATAGAGTGAGAATGATAACGACATACCACTCACAATGGAACCTTATGCGCAAAGCAATGGCTAAATTCTGGCCTATCCTCCTAGCTGACTCTACCCTCAATAAATACTTACCCTCCACTCCAAGTATTGCTGCCAGACGTAGCAAGAAACATACTTGTCCGCAGCCACTATGATAAAAATGATCAGAGGAAATTACCTTTCACACAAATGAAGAAACCCAAATGGGGCTGTGCCCCTTGTGGTAAATGTGTGGCGTGTCCAAACATTGAAAGGGCCACCTCTTTTTCTTCCTCAGATGGCAGTAAAACTTTCAAAATTACCCACTCCATTTCATGTCAAACCAAGGCCGTGATCTATTATGCACGTTGTCCATGCCCACTTATTTATGTGGGCATGACCACCAGAGCTCTCAAAATAAGAGCGAGAGAGCACGTCCGTGATATTATTGCTGCAAAGGAGGAAACGTGTATAGAACATCTACGCACGATACCAAAACATTTTAAACTAAATCACCAATGTGATCCAACACACCTCAAAATACGGGGGATTGATAGACTAATCCTTGATATTAGGGGTGGTGAAATTAGTCGTCCCCTTGCACAATTAGAGACAAAATGGATATGGTCCTTACGGACCCTATATCCGGACGGTCTCAACGAAACCTGTAGCTTTATTCCTTTTCTCTGACCATCTGGGCTGACTTTTTTATTCCACCATTTTGTTTTTACTTATTGTATGTTATGTTTGTTTTTGTTGAGCAGGTAATTATGTCTACATTGGTATCCGTCCAAATAAGGGTGCATCTACGTATATGGATAAACCACTTTATGGAAAATCTGGACATGACTATCGATGGAGTCTTGGAATCATTTCTTAGGCGAATTGTATTTCCTTATATTATCTAACTACCTCTTTGTTTACGTATATTTAAATGTTGTTCTAATATTTGAAGAAATTGTGAGACATATATTTACCATATATTCCATATATGTTGTGAGACAGTGAGAGTATGTGTGTTGAATGGGGTGTACATTTCACCTAGATACTTTGCTGACTGGTATAAGGGAAATGTATGGCTTTGTAAACCTAGTGGTAGGGAAAGGTCACTACACCTTACATTCAGTACACACTTGCAGCTCAGGCCTGAAACCACTCAGCTGTTAATTAGGAGACCAGAAGTAGGTGTCTGCGAACACAGACAGAGAGCTTGCTTAGTCTGGACAAGGAGTCCAGGCACAAGAAGGAGTCTCCAGGAGTATGAGCTGTCTCAGTCTGGGTGCTCGATGTACCCCGGACACAGGAGTAGTCTCTGTGAGAATCCATGCGGATCGCTGCTGAAATAGGAGGGGAGCTCTCTTAAGTCTGGACGTTGGATATGCCTTCAGACACAAGGAGGAGACTCTGTGAAACTCCATGCTGGTAAATGCTGAACATGTGTGTTGTTTTGGGGACAGGCTGTCAGAGTCTGGTCCCGGATAGAGAGGGAAATCTATCTAAGTGTAGTAAGTGGCTGGACAAGCCCAGGGCTTATGTTTATGATTTGGTTTTGCTTATGTTCTGTTTGCTGTGGACTTTAATAAAACTGGTTGTGGCCAGCTTTTGCCAGAACTGCTGTCTGTGAATGAACTGTTTCCGTGCCACTCCGTCTACCCGGACGGCGATCCCAGAGCTATATCCCCTGAAAAGCTTACAATTGGTGCTGGAATGTGCGTGCAGCACAGTGGCTTAGAGACAGCAATAAAGGAGAGAAGTCTGTTGAAGCAGCAGCAGAGAAAAAAAAATGTGTCAGCAAAAAACGTCTGATTGGAGCAGTCTTAAAGAGACAGTAGCCCTAATAGACTTTGCAAAGAAAAAAAAATGTCTGCACAGCAAGGCTGAATTTTCTGTGGAAAAGACTGTGGAGTGTGTATGTCTTGAGTGAAGACTGCCGTTGTTGAGACAGAGAAGTCTGACAGCATGGATGACAGCATGGAGGCGCTGTTTCAACAAATGGCGCAAGTTAATGTGCAACATAAGACTGCCGTGGTTGAGACAGATAAGTCCGGCAGTATGGAGGAGCTCGTTGAGTACCTGGTCCAGGCCCAGCGGAGCATGCAGCAGAGCATGGAGCGGCAGCGCCTGCAGCACCAGCAGCGTATGCAGCAGGCCCAGCAGCAATTCCTGCAGCAGCAGCAGGAGAATAACCGGTTGTTTTTTGAGCAGGTTGCAGCACTACATAGTAACATAGTAACATAGTAACATAGTTATTAAGGTTGAAGGAAGACTTTAAGTCCATCTAGTTCAACCCATATCCTATCCTAACCTGCCCTAACATGTTGATCCAGAGGAAGGCAAAAAAAACCCAAGTGGCAAACAGTAAGCTTCACATTGGGGAAAAAAATTCCTTCCCGACTCCACATACGGCAATCAGACTAGCTCCCTGGATCAACGCTGTATCTAGGAAACTAGTGAATATAGCCTGTAATATTACAATATTACAAAAGACTTGCAGCGCATCGTCCCAAAGTAATGTTGCAAAGTCACCTGCATTGTCCGCTGTAAAGAAGGCGGTAAGACGGTCCCTGAAAAAGATGACACCTCGTGATGATGTGGAGGTATATCTCACTAGGTTTGAGGGACTGGCAGAGAAGGAGAATCTGCCCCTATTTGAATGGGCCATGATGGTCGCACCCTATCTGATTGGAGAACCCCAAAGGGCCTATGCTGACCTGAGCGAGCAGGACAGCCAAGACTATGCCAAGCTGAAAGCGGAGATTCTTACCCGGCTGGGTGTTACGGTGACAGCCCGTGCCAGGGGAGTTCATGACTGGAGATGCAGTTGGGAGTCTGCAGTCAGCAAACCTGATTATGGAGTTGAAAAGGTGATAGTGGACCGCTACACCCAAGCACGTCCTCCTGAGGTACAGCCAGAGGTCGGACAAGGAGACCACCAGGACGCCAATCATCTGGTCAGCCTGATGGAGAGGGCCTTCGCCACCAAAGACTGCCTCCGTGACCAGCCGTCTGAGAGGTCGTCACTTCAGAGTTCCTGGACGCCGAACTCTCCCGGTAAGAGCGTTCCAGCTGTTGGGGTCGTGTGGGTGGGAGAGTGTGATGGACAGTGTTGGAGATGTCGTGAAATTGCAGCCAACTGTCCAATAGAGGGGGAGCCTATGTGTTGTGATGTTGGCGGATTCCTCTCTCCCTGCGCAGAGCCTGTGTGTGTGTCCACCTCAGCCGAAGAGACTGGACCACAGGGGTCCCCGGTGGTTGTAAATGACTGCCCAGCACAGGCCCTCTTGGACTCTGAGAGTCCAGTGACTTCCGTATGGGACAGCCTGATTGATAGGGACTTTATCCCTGATAAACACCTGAGTGTGGTGTGCGTCCATGGAGACACCAAAGTCTACCCAGAGACTGTCGTGGACTTGATCCCCAAACGCGGGGAGGTTTCATGTGAAGTGGGGGTAGTGAAGAACCTGGTGCCCCCCGTCATATTGGGTAATGACTTTCCCCGGTCTAAGGATCTCTGGGGGAAAAATGTTTCTGATGGACAGTGTGATGAAGCTCCTATTGAGGGTGCGCAGTCCCGAGGGGCGGAACACAATGCTAGTGGGCCGTTAAACTTATGTGATAATAATGATGATGATGATGATAATGATAATGATGATGATGATCATGATAATGATGATGACCATGATAATGATGCTGATGCTGATAATAATAATGATGATGATCATGATAGTGATGATGATACTGATCATAATCATGATAATGATATTGATAATAATGATGACTGTAATAGTGATGAAATTCCTTGGCAGGTGATGTTGGGAGACGAGGATGGTGGTTCTCGGGAACCGAGTGTCCCTGACTTACCTGTGTCCTGTGACAATTTTGAGAGTGAGCAGTGGCGAGACCCCTCTCTTAAAACGGCCCAGGAAAATATAAATGTTCTAAATGAGGTTTCCCAAGAGCCTGGCTCTGAGGAGAGGTTTCCTCATGTTGCCATAAACAATAACCTGTTGTATAGGGACACTGAAGTCCAGGGAGAGGTCGTGAGCCAGCTCCTAGTACCTGAGCTATATGGAAGTATAGTGCTGGGGTTGTCACATAGTCACATACTTGAGGGACCACCTGAGGGAAACCAGGGACCAGATGGTGAAGTTAATGTTGTGGATGACATGTTAACTAAGGTTCCAGATCAAGATGTGAATGAGAATGAATTGTATAACCCTGACAGTGAGCAGGATGTGAATGAAAATGAAGTGTATAACCCTGAAAGTGAGCCGGATGTGGCTGAGAAAAAGGGGACAGACAGGGATAGTGGTAGTGATAGTGAATCATCTGATGACAATAAAGCAACCAGTGCAAATGAGGAAGGCATGGTAGCAGAGGAGGTTGAGAGTCTGAGAAGAAAGCTGATGCTGACCTTACAGCCGGACAGAAGATGGCATCTGAAGATGTTTTACAGTTGGCCGGTTCCCTGGCGAAGACTAAGGTGAAAGGAGGAGAGCTGAGCTTTGAAGGCAAGACTCTGAGACTGAACACAGCACAAGTGGAGGCTGTTGGAAGTGGGAAGTTGTCGACGTGTGGTGTGGATCTGCATCATGCCAGGGACTCTGAGGGAGATGCTGCAGAGGTGGAAGGAGCCATAGAAGTGGTAGTCACCAAGCCAGATGCCTCATCAGAAGCTGAGGTCTCAAGTGAAGCTGTGAGGAACAAGACTGAAGATATGGGGACTGACTCTGTCCAGGAATCTGTTTCTGCCGAAGACAGCGGCGTAGACGGGTTACGGTTCGGATCAGTAGCTGCAACTCGTGAAGCTCAGGCTGGAAGTTCGGCGCCCGGAGCCCCAGCGGTGTTCCCGAGTGACACCAAGAATCTGGATAAATCACAAGATGAGATTTTGAGACATCAGGCTGGCATTGGTGAGCTCAAGCGCACTTTTATGGAGTCTACATCGGAGCCACGTCCAACAAATGGGAAAAGCGATGTGTCACTCCGTTGCCGCTGCAGACACACGGGAGCTCAGATGGGATGCAGAACGTGGTGGAAGAGAAGAATCCGGCGGGTTCTGAGTATACAGATGCAGCTATCAAGGAGAACTTGAAAGCCGGAATAAATGGAAATATTGGAGACCATAATGATGTGACTGAAGAGGTAGAATGTAAGACTGACGGTAGGGCTTCTGAGCATGTTCTACCAGAAGAGCCTGAAGAAGGGGCCGAAGACATAAAAGACGTCCAACAGGTACCAGATGAATTGATGACTTCTCAGAAAAAACTCCAAACTGTGATGAAGGAGTGTGATGAAAGCCATGAGCATCTTCGTGAGAAGGTCAATGAAGTAAAAGGAAGGATACAGGGAATCTCTTCGTTGCAAGAGCAAATGCTGCTCAATAAGTCTAAAGGTACTGCCACACTACACAATCCCGCTAGCGATCTCGTTAGCGTCGCATACTAATGAGATCGCTAGCGGGATTGTTTCTATATCGCTAGTGTCGGCCACATTTAGCGATATCGTTAAGGACGCTATCGCGGTTAGCGATCTCCTTAACGACTTTAGCGGTACAAAAGTACCGTTAAATCGCTAAAAAAGGTGCCACACTCAGCGATATATACTTACCCAGCGGGAGCGCCGACGATAAAATAGGGTCCGGAACGATTTCAGCGACGAGCGAGATCACAGCAGGAAGCTCGTCGCTGGCAGATGCCGCACACAACAACATCGCTAACGGGATCGCTAAATAGTGACGTTTTTAGCGATCCCGTTAGCGATGTTGTTTAGTGTGGCATACCCTTAAGGCTCTATATAGGAATGCTGTTGTCACGGTAGAACATTACAATTCAGCTGGAGACTTAGCGGATGGATTGTGTGTACTGCAAAAGAAAAACGATCAGCTCCTTCTACAGTCCCAATCATTTGAACAGTGTAGCTTAAAATGGTCAGAGACCATGGCAGAGGAGCTGAAGGTCTGTGAAATAGACTTTATGAGTCAACCGATATTCAAGAAAGTAGATGTGCTAAAGAGGGTTCAAGGGGAACTAGAGAAAAGTGAAAAACCCCCTATACCTCCTGTGATAGTTGGTGACACATGGTCAGTGCACCAAGGACAGGAGGTACGTGAGTTTCTGAGGAAGAGTCAGCAGAAGTGTTCTGATGTGCCGGGTCGTACTTCTCTGGTCAGGCACTATATCGAAACTGAGCCCGGCCCTAAGGTCAAGATGAAACCGTGCAGGATACCCGAGGCCCGCAGAGAGCATAGGCCTGGGAGGGTACAGGGTAGCGCGGATGCTTCAGATGAAGAGAAAGCTGATGTTGGCTATGGCTCAGGTAAAGATACAGATGACAGTAGTGAAGATGAAGCTGATGAGGGCCATGACTGGTCCAGAGTTCACTGTCTCTTTTGGATTGTTGACCAGCCCTCCGGTCTGGATGACCAGCCCTCCGGTCTGGAGAAGAGGGGGGGGGATATGTGAGACAGTGAGAGTATGTGTGTTGAATGGGGTGTACATTTCACCTAGATACTTTGCTGACTGGTATAAGGGAAATGTATGGCTTTGTAAACCTAGTGGTAGAGAAAGGTCACTACACCTTACATTCAGTACACACTTGCAGCTCAGGCCTGAAACCACTCAGCTGTTAATTAGGAGACCAGAAGTAGGTGTCTGCGAACACAGACAGAGAGCTCGCTTAGTCTGGACAAGGAGTCCAGGCACAAGAAGGAGTCTCCAGGAGTATGAGCTGTCTCAGTCTGGGTGCTCGATGTACCCCGGACACAGGAGTAGTCTCTGTGAGAACCCATGCGGATCGCTGCTGAAATAGGAGGGGAGCTCTCTTAAGTCTGGACGTTGGATATGCCTTCAGACACAAGGAGGAGACTCTGTGAAACTCCATGCTGGTAAATGCTGAACATATGTGTTGTTTTGGGGACAGGCTGTTAGAGTCTGGTCCCGGATAGAGAGGGAAATCTATCTAAGTGTAGTAAGTGGCTGGACAAGCCCAGGGCTTATGTTTATGATTTGGTTTTGCTTATGTTCTGTTTGCTATGGACTTTAATAAAACTGGTTGCGGCCAGCTTTTGCCAGAACTGCTGTCTGTGAATGAACTGTTTCCGTGCCACTCCGTCTACCCGGACGGCGATCCCAGAGCTATATCCCCTGAAAAGCTTACAATGTACTATGTCCTTCATGCACATTGTGACTACCCTATAACTTATATGTACAGTCAGGGCCAGAAATATTTGGACAGTGACACAATTTTCGCGAGTTGGGCTCTGCATGCCACCACATTGGATTTGAAATGAAACCTCTACAACAGAATTCAAGTGCAGATTGTAACGTTTAATTTGAAGGGTTGAACAAAAATATGTGTTAGAAAATGTAGGAATTGTACACATTTCTTTACAAACACTCCACATTTTAGGAGGTCAAAAGTAATTGGACAAATAAAAACCCAAACAAAATATTTTTATTTTCAATATTTTGTGGCGAATCCTTTGGAGGCAATCACTGCCTTAAGTCTGGAACCCATGGACATCACCAAACGCTGGGTTTCCTCCTTCTTAATGCTTTGCTAGGCCTTTACAGCCGCAGCCTTCAGGTCTTGCTTGTTTGTGGGTCTTTCCCTCTTAAGTCTGGATTTGAGCAAGTGAAATGCATGCTCAATTGGGTTAAGATCTGGTGATTGACTTGGCCATTGAAGAATGTTCCACTTTTTTGCACTCATGAACTCCTGTGTAGCTTTGGCTGTATGCTTGGGGTCATTATCCATCTGTACTATGAAGCGCCGTCCAATCAAGTTTGCAGCATTTGGCTGAATCTGGGCTGAAAGTATATCCCGGTACACTTCAGAATTCATCCGGCTACTCTTGTCTGCTGTTATGTCATCAATAAACACAAGTGACCCAGTGCCATTGAAAGCCATGCATGGCCATGCCATCACGTTGCCTCCACCATGTTTTACAGAGGATGTGGTGTGCCTTGGATCATGTGCCGTTCCCTTTCTTCTCCAAACTTTTGGCTTCCCATCATTCTGGTACAGGTTGATCTTTGTCTCATCTGTCCATAGAATACTTTTCCAGAACTGAGCTGGCTTCTGGAGGTGTTTTTCAGCAAATTTAACTCTGGACTGTCTATTTTTGGAATTGATGAATGGTTTGCATCTAGATGTGAACCCTTTGTATTTACTTTCATGGAGTCTTCTCTTTACTGTTGACTTAGAGACAGATACACCTACTTCACTGAGAGTGTTCTGGACTTCAGTTGATGTTGTGAACGGGTTCTTCTTCACCAAAGAAAGTATGCGGCGATCATCCACCACTGTTGTCTTCCGTGGGCTCCCAGGTCTTTTTGGATTGATGAGTTCACCAGTGCTTTCTTTCTTTCTCAGGATGTACCAAATTGTAGATTTTGCCACTTCTAATGTTGTAGCAATTTCTTGGATGGGTTTTTTTCTGTTCTTGCAGCTTAAGGATGGCTTGTTTCACCTGCATGGAGAGCTCCTGTGACCACATGTTTCCTTCACAGCAAAACCTTCCAAATGCAAACACCACACCTCAAATCAACTCCGGCCCTTTCATCTGCTTAATTGAGAATGACATAACAAAGGGATTGCCCACACCTGTCCATGAAATAGCCTTGGAGTCATTTGTCCAATTACTTTTGGTCCCTTTAAAAACAGGGTGGCACATGTTAAGGAGCTGAAACTCCTAAACCCTTCATCCAATTTTAATGTGGATACCCTCAAATGAAAGCTGAAAGTCTGAACTTCAACTGCATCTGATTTGTTTTGTTTCAAATTCATTGTGGTAATGTCTAGAACCAAAATTAGATAAATGTTGTCTCTGTCCAAATATTTATGGACCTAACTGTATTATTGTTGGTTTAGGGAATATGAGTTATAGATGTTCTTGACTTTATGTGTAATATGTATATTGATAATTCATCTGTGCCCCCGTTTGAAATTGTCCTCATTACGGATTCATGGCCGTTAAGATATATCTCGCCACTAACAATAGGTTGGTCCATCTTTTCATAATTAGCCCATACCTTATTGGTGCCCCTGTTTATAACTGTTCCCCATTACGGGTCCATGGCCGGTAATATATGTCTGGCCATAAGTGATAGGTTGGTCCACTATCACACAATGAGTTTAGATCTTGTTCATGATAGAAAACTCTATGTCCTGGATGGTTACTGTGCGCGCACCCGCCTGGCGTGCTCTGGGACATCGGGGGGCGTGCCTTTGGGCGCGGTGCTTCGATGACGCAACTCGGCCCCATCCGCGTCAGTCGTGGGCGGGGCCGTATTCGCGCTCGGGACTCGGCGCTTTGTCGCGCCTCCTGATGTCTCGGGGTCACGCTGGTCGGTGCAGGGTGCACCCACATAGTGACACGTCCTTTGGACATTTTGTTCAGATTTCGTGATTGCCTACACTTTGGCGAAATGGTGATTGAATGACAAGATGGAGGTGATGGGTGGAGAGGGGTTGGGATAGATGATTGGACCAATGTATTTTTATACCACCTACGGGCGGGTTCTTTATATGGGAACATTTATTTCCTCCTACTAATGGGCCGGCACAAGAATGTGTCGACCAATGTGCATACCCTTTAGAAATAAGATATATGTGATCTGATCCTCTATTGGTTGACCAATGTGCATACCCTTTAGAAACAAGATATATGTGATCTGATCCTCTATTGGTTACCTATGTATATATAATCCTGCCTCAGTTGGTGTGATGCTCACCCCGGAAGAAGGCTGCACAGCCGAAACGTGCGTTGGGGCTGGCACCACAATCCACTGGAGGTAATATACTGCTGACACTCAAAATTTGTATATGGCTATTGTGATTGTTGATATACCCATGTAGTGGACTGTTTTCGTCCTGTGCATAGGCACGTTTAGCTGAAGGGGTCACAATTACTATTGGTGCATTCTATGTCTATATGCAACCTCCTTAGATTAATTGTGGATTGCGGTGTCCCAATTGGGTCTCCCACTTTTTAACTTTTGTTTATATGTTTCTTAATGTTTTCTCAATAAAGTTTATAACTTTTTAATAGATGGTGTTCAGGTTCATATTTTCACTATCGGACTTTATATGTGAAACCAGCCTAAAACAGGGGTGGGGAACCTGCCGTGACTTTTCATGCGGCACGTGGG
>JARQOD010006405.1:0-43045 GCA_033576555.1 Oophaga sylvatica | reverse complement strand
CCTGAGTTCCCCATCAGCCTTCCCGGTAATAAAAATTGTTTTTCCTGGTCTTTTTTGGGAGCTCAGTTTTGCTTTCCTGCTCTTTTTTCAGAAAATATTATTTGCTTTTTTTTTTCCTCGGGTTTGGGTTTTTTCCTTTTGGGGTTTTGGGCTGCTTGCGGGGGGAATTCAGCCTGGCCCCCCTTTTGGGGGGGGCCGGGCGCTGAAATTTGTGCTCATTTTTATTTGCCCTTTTGTTGCCCTTTTTGTCACTTTTTATTTGCTGAATTCTGTGTGTTACAGCAGAAAATCAATTTAGGGGGTAGGGGGGATCATGTGATCTCAGGTTTTTTGTTTTATCAGAAGTTTTGGGTTTTTTTGTCAGGGGGTTTTTTGGGTTGCAGCAAAATTTCTTTCCTAAATTTTTCTTCTAGACAGTTTGGGCCCCCCCCAGCTTTGCTCATTCTTTTTTCCTGTCTGTGTCTATTTTCTTCTTTTTAAAACCCGCCATTACATTTTTTAGGGGCTTCCTATTTTTTTGGGGGGTTCTGCTATGGGGCAGATAGTTTTCATCTTTCTCCCTTTTTGGGTTCTATCTCTCCGGCTTTTCCCCCCCCCCCCCCGGGGGCCCGTCTCGGACCCGTGGGTTACTCTCCAGGTTTTACTTTTGTTTTTGCGGTTAGTTTGGGGTCCGGGGCAATCCAATAGTTTCCACCCCCCTTTTTTTTGGGGGTTTTTGGCTATTTTTGGCTTTTTTTCCCAAATTTCTCCTCGCTGGGGGAAAAAAACCCGCCTCCTTTTCAGATGTGATGCTCCCCCTAAAGCAATTTGTTCACTGGGGATGCCGGGCGGGCGAAATACTCCCCCAAAATTAATTCCCCCCTTATCAGAGTCAGGCACCTACTATTCAATGTGATGCTCCACTAAACCCAATTTGTACACTGTAAAGGCCCAGCGGCTGAAAATACTCCACCAATTAATTGCCCCTTTATCACAGCCCAGGCACCCTATTATTCGTTTGTGTTTGCCCACCCCAAGAATTTGTAAACTGTGAGTGCCGGGGCAGCTGTACTACTCCCCCAAAATTTTAAAATTCCCCCCTTATCAGAGTCGGGCAACCCACTTTTTCAAAAGTTTCCCCAAAAGAAATTTTGTACACTGTCAGGGGCCAGGAAACTGTACAAATCCCCCAAAATTAATTGCCCCCTTTACACAGTCGGGACAGTTTACTGTTTTTAATACTCGGGAGGTGACATCTGAGCTGGGGCCCCCCCTCCAGGGGTTGTTTTGGGGTAATAAAAAAAACCCCCTGGGGGGCCCTTTAAAGGGGCCCCCGGGGGCCCTTGATAAAATGCCCTAGTTCCCATCCCCTTTGGCCGTAATTAATTTTTTTTCCGGGTTTTTTTTTGGGGCTCATTAATGTTTTTAGTACTTTTCTATAGCTCTTTTTTGGGGTCGATGAAAACACAGGACCCACGGGGTTTTAATAAAAAGCCGGGGAATTTCTTCATAAAATTTGGCAAAAATTTTTCACACATTTTTTGAACAAAACGGGGGACACAAAAAACCCAGGGGGAACCCAAAAACCTCAAAACCCCCCTCCAAAAAAAAAATTCAAATCTTTTTCCCAAGCCATCCAAAATTTTCTTTCAAAAAAAGGGTTTTTAGAGTCCACAAGTTTTCAAGCCCCAAAATAAAAAATGGAGCCAAGGCCCAAAAGGTTTGGGGTCAATCCAGGTTCCCCAAAAGGGTAGATTTAAAAACATTTTAAATTTCCTCCCTTGGGCTTAAAAGCAAAGGAGAAAAATAGGGGGAACATGCAACTGAAACCCATTTTGACTGAGGGAAAAAATTTTTGCACAAAACGAAATAAAATGGCTACAAAAAAAGATTCGGAATATTACATAAAACCCTTACATTACCCCCCCCCTTTAAGGGGCAACCCCAAATGACCCAGACCGGGGTTTTTGGGGGGTACCTCTTATAAACTGAGGGGGCAAGCGGGACATTAACGTTTTTTCCCTTTTCCCGGGTTTTTCCTCCACGGGGTTACCCTCCTTTAAAAAATATGTAACGTTTTTTATAAAAACCCGGGTAAAAAAACCTTTCCCCCAAAAAATTTTTCCCGACCATCGACACACGGGGGGGGAAGAGGGGAAAACGTCCAGGAAACCAAATTTGGGGGCGAAACCTTTGGGGGTACATGAAAAACTTTTGGGTTTCAATTTTTGGCTTTGAAACACAACAACGCATTTTTAAAATTTTTCTATTTTTTTGGGGCCAATACTTATGCCCCCAATAAAAGGGGGGGGAACCCTTTAAAATTTAATTTCTTTTACCCCAAAACCAATTCCTCCTTGAAATGGTGAAAGGTTTACGAAATTTATCTGGGGTTTCTTGTCCCTTTTTTTGAGCCTTTCCAAATTTTTTCCTTTTTAGAAAAACCTTTTTTTCCTGAAAAGGGGGGGATTCTTTCACCCTCTGGAAAAGGCTTTTTTGGGGGAAAATCGGGGAAAAAATTTTTAATGATAACCTAATTAAGTAAAAAGAGATTTTTTAGGGGGCACTCGAGATTTTATACAAACCACTTTTAAAAATTTCCCACCCAATCATCCTGTGGGGGGCAGAAAACCCAGAAATTTTTCCCCCCTTTGATTTTGGGTTCCCCCTTTTTTAGCCCAAAAAAAAAAAAGGGGTTTATTTAAAAGTCCAATCTGCCGAAATTTTCCCAAAAAACCTAGAAAGTGAATTGCACCCCTCGACCAAAAAACCCCTCATCCTCCCCCATGTAAGCGAAACACTTTTAATAAAAAAAATCTATTTTTTTGCGGGGGTAAGCCAAAAAAGGGGGATAAAATAGCCCCTTTTTAGACTCAACCACCACAGGGGGGTGTTTTTTTCCCCTGGGGGTTTTTAAACTCCACAATGGCCCATAAAAAGTTCCCCACCAGGGGGGGAAAGGCTGAAAAAACCCCTTTGGTGGGGAAGGTTGCATCTTGCAAAAGACCCACATGAAACTAATTCAAAACATCCTTCCTCAATCCCCCAAAAAAAGAAACAGAAAAAATTTTCCTTTTTTTGAATTCCTCCCTTTCCCCCTACTTGGAATCCCTAAAAGAGTTGAAAAAACTTTTAATCTGACTTTTCGGGTTTTACAACTTTTCCCCCGAACCCACACCTTTTTTAAAGACAAGCTTTCGCCCCTTTGGGGGTTTTTCCAAAAAAGGCCCCCTGTATGCTTCCCCTTTTTCCCAAAAATCTTATTTAAAATTTCTCCTAAAAATCTAAGTCAAAAATAGCTTGGGGGGTAATTGACGGGTCGCAGTAAACCCCAGAATCATCCCCCTTTCCCTTTTTTCAATTTCCGGGCTATAAAGAGAAAAAATTTAAAATTTGGGTTTTTAAAAAAAATTTTCCCCACCTCAGGATCACCTTACCGCCTATAAAAATCGGGGTTTCGAGGGGCCCTTTGGGGCGACATTTCTGTGCCTCCCTGAAAAGGGGGTCCCCATTCTTTAAGGCCAAAAATGCAACAAATCCTTTTTCCCCCCCCACTAATTTTCCCCCCCCCAAGACAACCCCGGGGGAAAAAAAAGGGCCCGGGGGTGCAAAAACTTCTTTCTCCCTTTTCTCTGAGGAGTAAAACTCCAAGGGGGACAGTCTAAAACATCCAACCCCTTTTTTAACAAAACCCCCGGGGGGTTTGGGGGTACTGGGGTTCAGGGGAAATTTATCTTTTAACGGGAAAATGTTTTCCGGGGTTGGGGGTAGGAAAACCCCAGACTCTTTGGGGAAATTTGGGGGATGGGGGACACCACCTCAGAGAAATTTCTAATAAACCTATAGAATTGGGGCAAACCCATGAAGCGCTGTACCCCTTTCCCCTTTTTAGAGGGGCCAATCCTTGATGGTTTGGGGGTTTTGCTTCCATCCATATAATTCCTTTGAGACCTACATACCCCAAAATTATTTCGGCCTAGGAAAATTCACACTTTTAATTTTTAAAGAAATTTTTTTAGACTTCCCAAACCTTCCACTTTTCCTATTTCCCCGTTTAAAAAAAAATTAATATCATCCAAAAATTCCAAAAAGTATCTAGAATCCCAAGATTCTTCCCAAGGTTGGAAAAAGGGTGGGCTCCAACCAAAACATAACTAATTTCAAATGCCATCGTGACCTAAAACGTCTTCCATTATCCCCGGGTCTAAAACACAAAGTTATGGGCCCCCGAAGACTATTTAAAAAAATTTTTTCATGTCACACTTTCCAATAACTAAATTTAAAGGGGAAGGGAAATTTCTAATAGTAACCTATTATTCCCCCATAGTCTACCAGGGGTCTCAAGATCCATCTTCTTTTTCAAAAAGAGGGGGCACCTGCAGGGATGAAAGGGTATTTTTGGGGTATTTTTTATCTATGAACCCTTTAAACCTTTAGCTCGGCCCCCAGGGAGATCTTACCAAAGGCTCTGCTCCAGCAATAATTAAAAACAACCAAAAGGATAGGAGGAAGGGCACGTTCTTCTTTCACATAAATCCACATAGTCCTGGTAACAGCTTTATTTTAACTGCATGATTCCTTTAAAACAAGAAACTAAATTTTCTCATCTGTTTTCTTTGGAAATTAATTCCTTGGGGCCCCCTTAAATTTAAAATTTGGGGCCCGCCTGGCCCCCCAAATAAGGAAAAGGGGGGGAAAAAAACAAAAAGGGGCAGTTTCTCTTGATGATTTTTCCATAAAAAAACCCTAAAAGGGGTCGTTTCTGACCCGGGGCCTCGCAGGGACCATCCACTTTTCCTCTACTAGGTACCTTTTTCACTGAACGTTCCCCCTTTTTTGACAAAGGGACACCATAAAATTTCCCCTTTTGGCCCCCGGGCGATCATAGAAATTTTGCCCCCCCCGGGTAAACCCCAATTTGAGGGAAAGAAAAAAAGGAAAATTTTTTTCTTACAACTCAGCGGGGGCACCCCGGGGAAACTTGAAAAATGGCAGCTTTCACAGTCACGCCTCAGGGAAGGAGTTTAAGTCCGAAAAATCAAATTTTCTGCAGATTTTTCGGGGGCCTGGGGTCGGTGACGATCCCCCTCGCAAACTCAAAAAGAATGATGCGCATATCTACGAAAGGGGTGGGCAGTTTAAAAAGAATGCCCGACTAAACCCAAAAACAAGATTCTCCTTAAACGATTTTCCCCTTCTGATCACAAACCCCGCGTTGTAAAGAGTTCCCCCGCATGGTTCGTTCGGTTCCCGTGTAATCCTACTCAAAAAGGTTCCTTCTGAGAAAGGGGGGAAAAGGGGTTTTACGATTGCTTTTGAACCACCTCTTCCCCCCTTCAGTCAGAAGTATCAATCGGATGCAGTATAATAAAGTCACCAACGAGGGGGGGTGGGGACACAAGTTCATCCTTTTTTCAGGGGAGAAACCCCTTTTGAAAAATAGTTTTTTTTGGGGGAACTTCCCAGGGGTATAAAAGGCCCCCCCCTAAATCCAAGGCATATTCAGCTCCGGGTTCTTCCTTGGCGAAAGCAAAGGGGCCCTTTTTCCCTTTTTTTCCTCGAGGGGTCATCAAACACCTCCCCATCTGAAATAAATCATCAAAGGGGTTTTAAACAAACTCCTCATCTCATAAGGGTTTTCCCACATCAAACCTTGTTGGTAAAAAAAATTAGTAAGCACCTTAGATCGTTCAGTGGGAAAATTGGAAGGTGGGAAAAAAAAAGATTGCATTGATTAATAATCCCCTAATTTCTAACTTCACCCCCCAAAAAAAAGGGGGGAATTGGAACCCAACCGGGGGACGCAGACCGGGGCCCCCCTCTAAACCTCAACCTGGTCGCAAATCCGGGATCTGCCAACCACTTGCAAATTTGATTATTGAGGGGCCCAAAATTTTAAAACAGGTCTTTATTTTTTTGCAAATCTGCAAGGATATTATCGCCCTCCGCAAATTCCTTTTTTCGGGCCTCCATTTTCCAACTTTTTTAAACATGATTACTGGAAGAAGAAAAAAAAAAAAAACAATAGTGTTCACCTTTTGGAACACGCAAAAAAAAAAATTTAAGGAACTGCTCACCTAAAGGGGTTTGAAGTCACAACCATTCACAAGAAAGTTTAACCAGACATCTATATCCAGGTTACAGCAAAAAAAAAAAAAAGAAAGGAAAAAAAAAAAAAAAAAACAAATTTTTCCTTGGGAACACTCAAAAAAAAAAAAATTAAGGAATTCTCACCTAAAAAGGGTTTTTTAAAATACAACCACTGTCAACACAAAATACAACCACATCCGATATCCACAGTTACAGCGACCAGCCTTTCCAGCCCCCAAACAAACTTTTGGCTTCAGAATTTTGAAAATTTGTAGTACGTTCTATCGCTTGTCGGGGGGGATGAAAACACAAGTCCGGTTTGATAAGAAACCTTTTTTACTTCATACAATTTGGGGAGAAATATCACACTTTTTTCAGACACAAAACGGGGGACAAAGGCAAGTATCCAAGCCAGCAATCACTCTCCAATACAGTTTTGATTTTTTTCTCTTTACCGTAAGCCCCTGAAAAAGTGGTCTTTCAAAGAGCGGGGGTTTAAGTCCACAAGTGCTTCAACTCCTCATGGGGTAGCTGGGCACAAGGGCCAAGGTTACAGGGGGGGGGGCCCCAATCACAGGTTACGCAGGAGATCTGAAGCACTGATTCTCAGTTGGCTCTTAAGAAGCAAAGGAGAGAATCAGGCGGACCTGCAAGCGGGGAAATCCATTTTGAGAGGGAAAATAGCGCAGCAAGACGAAATAAAAGGGGCTGACGAAAAACGAGTTTAGGAATTATAAAAAACCCTTACATCATTGCATTCCCCCCCCCTTTTTTAATAAGGATTTCCTTTTTTTTCCCCCCGGGGGTTGGTTTTTCTTGCGGGGTTTTTGCTTCAGGGAATTCACCTTTCCCCTTTTTGGGGCCGGCCTCAATGTGTATTTTGTATTTGCACTTTTCTCAGTCCTTTGTCATTTTTTTTTTGTGAATTGCGGTGTTCCCCCAAAAACTATTTAGGGGTGAATCGTTGACCCCCGGTTTTTTTTTTTTCAGAAGTGTTGGTATTTTTGTCGGGTTTTTTTTTTGGTGCGTCAAATTTTTTTCCTATATTTTTCTATTAACAATTGGGCCCCACGTTTGCTTTTTCTATTTTCTGTTTGTCCTATTTTTTTCTTGTCAACCAAAATTTGGGGGGTTTCCTTTTTTTTTTTGGGGTTCGCTAGGGGAATACTTTCTCTTTTCTCCCTTTAGGTGTAGCATCTCTCGACTGAACAGGCGTCTTGTCACCGGGGTAGCTCCATGGCACTTCTATGTTGGGGTTATTTTCCCCCAAATGCCCCCTCTTTTTTTTTTGGTTTTTTTTTGAAAATTTTCCCCAGCTACCGAAAACAAGCCTATATTCAGATTGATGTCCCAAAAAGCAATTTTTCACTGTGACCCGGACTGTAATATCCCCAAAAATTTTGCCCCCTTTTCAGAGTCAGGCAGCCTACTATTAATGTGATGCTCCACTAAATCTTTGTACACTGTCAACCCAGGCAGCTGTACACTCCACCAAATTATTCCCCCCTTTCACAGTCAGAAAACCCTTTATTAATGTGATGCTCCCAAAGAAATTTGTTCCTGTGGGCCCCACTGAAACCCCCCCCAAATTAATTCCCCCCCTTTCAAGGGGGAGCCTACATTCAGATGTAAGTCCACAAAGCAAGTTGACACTGTGGGGGCCGGCACGGTCAACCACCAAATTAATTTTGCCCCCTTTACACAATCGCAGCCACTTTGGAATCCTGGAGGCGACTTTAGCTGGGGCTCCCCCCGGGGTTGCTGGGGTAATGAACTTTTTTGCTGAATTCCTTATGCTGGCTCTAATAGTCTGATTAACTGACCTATTCCCCATCACCTTGCCTAAAAAATTTTTTTTCCCCGGGGCTTGCTTAAACTCAGTTTTCATTCCTCCTCTTCAGTAAGTTTTTGCTGTTTTTTTTTTCCCCGGGGGGTTTTTTTTTGCGGGGTTTGCTGCTTCGTGGAATTCGCCTGTCCCCTTTTTGGGGCCGGCGCTGCAATTGTGCTCTTTTTTTTTTGCCTTTTGCTCGTCCTTTGTCATTTTTATTTGCAATTTTCTGGGTTTTCCCAAAATCGTTTTTTTTTGGGGGGAAGTTTGTTGACTCGGGTTTTTTTTTTTTCAAAGGGTTTGGTTTTTTTGTCAGATTTTTTTTGGGTTGCAATAGAATTCTTTCCAAATTTTTTTTATCTAGACTTTTTGGGGGCCCCCCGTTTGCTCATTTTATTTTCTGTCTTGTTCTATTTTCTTTGTCTAACCCGCCATTTTATGTTTTGGGGGCTTTTCCATTTCTTTGGGGGTTTGCTTGGGGCGATAGCTTTTTCTTTTTTTCCCCCTTTGGTGTAGCATCTCTCCGGGTGGCGAGGCTCTAGGATCACCGTAGGTCCTCCACGCTACTTTATGTTTTCGGTTAGTTTAGGTCCCCAAATCCAATAGTTTTCCAGCCTCCTTTTTGTATTGCATTTTGGCTATTTTTGCAATTTCTCCTCACTACCCAAAATAACAGCCTACTATTTAGATGTGTCCCACTAAACATTGTTCACTGAGTCCCGGGGCTGTAATAACCCCAAAATTTAATTTTCCCCCCCATCGAGCAGGGGGCCTATTATTCAAAAGGATGCCCACTAAAAAAAATTTTTACACTGGATCCCCGGCACTGTACACCCACCAAATTAATTCCCCCTTATCAGAGTAGGCAGCCACTATTCGGGTTATGCCACTAAAGCAATTGTACACTGTCGGGTGGCACTGTATACTCACCAAATTAATTGCCCCTTATCAGAGTCAGGCAGCCTACATCAATGGATCTCCCCAAAAAGAAAATTTTACACTGTGGGGCCCCAGCTGTACTACTCCCCCAAAAAATTAATTCCCCATTTTCACAGCGGGGAGCCTACTATTCAATTGATGCTCCCTAAAGCAATTTGTACATGTCATGCCAGGGCTGTAATTCCACCAAATATTCCCCCCCTTTACACGTCAGGCACCACTATTCAGATGTGATCTCCACAAAGCAATTTGTACACGTGGGGGCCAGGCAGCTGTACTACCCCCCAAATTAATTTTCCCACCTTATCACAGGGCCCCCAGCCTCTATTAAATGTGATGCTCCACTAAAGCAATTTGTCATGTGAATGCCAGGCAGCTGTCTATACACCAAATAATTTCCCCCCCTTTCAGAGTGGGGCAGCCATTTTTCAAGTGTGCTCCACTAAAAAAATTTTTAAATGTGGGGGTTAGGCACTGTCTACCCCCCCAAAATTAAAATTTGCCCCCTTTAACACAGTCAGCACCACTTTCAGTTATATCGCACTAAGCAATTTGACACTGTCAGGCCAGGCAGCTAAACACTCCACCAAATAATTGCCCCCTTTAACAGTCAGGCAGCCTACTATTCAAGTCAACTCCACTCAAGCAATTTGTACACTGGGGGGCCTGCAGCTGTACTACCCCCAAATTAAAATTTCCCCCCTTATCAAGTCCGCCTACTATTCTATGTGTGTTCACTAAAGAAATTTTGTACACTGCGGGCCAGCAGCTGTACTACCCCACCAAATTAATTGCCCCTTTACACATCAGCCCCCTAGTTTTTGATGCTCCAATCAAGAATTTTTTACACTGTCATGGCAGCAGCTCGCTACTCCACCAAAATAATTGTCCCTTTATCACGGCAGCGCCTTAATCAGATCTGAGGCCCCACACAACTTTTCTACAGCGTCCGGGCAGGCACCCAAGAACCATTTTTGCTCAAACACAAAACCTCCCCTCCGCTGCACTCACTGTACACTATCGCTATCACACAAAGTTATTTTTTTGTTAACCCCCCCCAATCTCTCCCGGCAACCCCCGCCAAAACCTTCCCCTACACGGTTGGCAGTTAAAAAAAATGGGGGGGGCGCGGGGGGATTTTTATGCCCGGGGACCCACAAAGCCCCCCAATCATAAAACCCTTCTCTAAATGGTGCGGCCCCTTTTGCATTCATCACTTGCCCCGTTGCGCTTTGCCTATTGGCCAAAAAGGCGCTTAAAGTGAGAGAAAACCGACTCTGGCAAAATGGTCCCGAACATTACCGAACTCACCCCGTGGGGGTTTCTTTCATAAACCTTTTTGGCGAAAATCGGGATTTTTTGAAATGACGACCTGTTTCGCTAAACCTATGCAACATCTCGGGAACTCCTTCAAGACTTTAAAAGCCTTTTAGGTGACTCCCTTTTTGAAGTCAAAAAAAAGAATGCCAAATGTGCAAAGCAGTAACAAAAAAAAAGGTGCACTTTGAAGAACCCCTGAATATAAGAATTTTTCTTGTTTCACATTTTTTGTTAAGTTAAATTTTCCACATGGGTTAATTCATAGTTTTGATGCCTTTGTAATGTACAATTTCCTAGCAGAAAATACAGAAAATTGAATAGAAGGGTGCCCCCCTTTGGTCTGACGATGTTCTTTTTAAAGGCATAAACTTTAAAGTTTGAAAGCAAAATTTTTCACTTTTTTTATAAAAATTTGTTTTTTTCATAAATAAACGAAAATCTTTTTTTAAATTTTACCCTGGGGTAAGACAATAGTCACTAAAACTTTCTTAATAGGGGAACCCCTTGAAGCGTTAAGGGTGTTACCTTTTAAAGTGACGCGTCAAATTTTAAAAAATTTTGGCCCCTCTAAGGGAAAACAGGGGGGATTAAATTTTTAAAAACTGTCTTTTTAATGGTTTGAATGATTCTGAGAAAGGGCTCCCCTTTGGGGGTTACAAGGGGTGTCTTTTCATAAATTGTGGGGGACGGGGGAAACGGGGGTTACGACTGGCTTATATAAGGAGTCCCCCTTCCCCCCGGGGTTGGGGGTGATAATTTTTTTGGTCTAAAAACCTTCTTCCTTTTTTCCCTTTTTAGCCGCTTGTGTGTCTGCATTTCCCGCAAACAATAAGCATTTTCCCTTTTTTTTTTTTTTGAAATATTTTTTTGCTTTTTTTTCCTTTTCCCTTTTGGGGGGGCCCTTTTGGGCCCCCCCCGGGGCTTTTGCCCTCTCTTTTGTTCACCATGATTTTGTATTTTGCTTTTTCCATTTTTTCAGTGGTTTTGTTTTGTTTTTTTGTTACACCAAGAACTATTTAGGTGTAGAGGTCGGGGATTCAGGTTTTTTTTTGAATTGTAATTGGTGCTTTTAGGGTTTTCTGGATTGCATAAGTCCCCCTTCCCCTCCTTTTTATTTTTTTAGTTTGGGGGCCCCGCGTTTCCTACTATTTTTTTTCTGGTAGATTTCTTCTTTCTAACCGCCATTTTTTGTTTGGGGGGTTTCTATTACTTTGGGGTTTTGCTCCGGGGGGATAGCTTTTTTATTTCTATCTTTAGGGTAGTTTTTCCCGGGGTGACGGGGTCGGGGGAATAGGGGAAGCTCCCCGGGCCCTATTTGGGGTAGTCGGGAGCAATCTCAAGATTCCAATGCTCTGGTGTATTTTCCTTTTTTACCTGCACCCCTTAGCACGAAACATAACAATCACCGGCCTAAAAATTAAAAATTTAGGGGCTCACAAAGGGGGAAAAAAATTGTGAAAGAAAAAAGGTTTTTTTAAGTTTTTAGAGATATTTTTTGTTTGTGCTTTTTTTTTCCCCCTGTACTCTGGGGCGGGGAGGATCTTTTCTATCAATGGATTTGCACGGTTTGGCCCCGGGGGCACTTCCCCCGAGGTTTAAAAGATTTCTGCTTTCTTTTTATTGCCTTTTTGGCCCCGGATCCCCATCCAATTTTTTTTTGGGGGATCGAGTAAGTTTAAATTTCAAAAAAAATTGTAAATTTTTTTTTTTTCCTTAAAACAAAGTCCCCCAGGGAACGCAGCGCAGCGGTTAAAAATTTCATCTCTCTCCTGGCGGGGATCCTCAGGGGGGGCTTTTTTGACACCTGGGACCCGTTTTGATGTTTTTGATGCTTTTTTTAGGTTTGGGGGTTTTTGTACGATAGCCTAATGCATGAAAAAACTAAAAACCTTTTTGGGGATTAAATCGGGGGTTTTCGCGATTTAAAAGCAGATTCCGTAGGGGGGGGCCCCGACCAAAGGGGAAGAAGCTTTGGCAGCCCTTTTCTGGAAGGGTCTGTCAGTAATGTAAAGGTGTTTGGGGGGTTTCCCCCGTCCCCCGGGGCTCAATGATTCTATTCTTAGCGTTTTAAAATTACAGACTTTGCGTAGCGGGGAAGTATGGGGGGAAGGTGTTGTTTGAACCATTCTAAACCCCCTCGGGGATAGAGTGGGGTTGGGCACACTCAGGTTTTTTGAAAGCGCAATGGGTTTTTTTCTACTGTTGATGCCTTCATGCTATTTCTTGCCCTAACGGGGAAGACTTTTTTAAAACCCAGTTGTCAGGTTCATAATTTTTATTAACGTCACTCTGATAGCTCCTGTTCATTTTCTGCTCAGGCTTTCGTTGATTCTGGGCAGATTAACCTAGGGGATTTGATTTTTTAAAATTTTGGGGGGTTTCCCCCTTATCCCCCCACAGAAGTTTTCCCCTACGGGGGGCGATTCCCCCCCTTTGGGGTGAGAATAAACCCCATTTCTACTCAATGAAAAGAGGGTGAAAGATCCCAGGAGTCTGCAAATTTTGGTTTTTTAATCGCTGACTTTTTTTGGTTTGATAGAAATTTTTTGGGGAAAAAATACCTTTTTGCTGCTTGCCATGCCCAAAAAACTCATTAATGTCTTTTTGAGGCCCGAAAAAAGGGCTGCCCCAAAAGAAAGTGTCAGTATAAAGTTCGTCAAAGACATCATTTATTATTCATTCAAGGTTTTTTACTGTACCCTTTTCCCCGGGGGTTTAAACTCTGAATCGCGTCGGGTAGACAAATGGAGGGGAAAAGTTCATTCAGACACATTATGGAAAAAACTGGCCCCAACCATTTTTTATTAAAGTCCACAGCACCAGATAAAACAAAAAAATAAAAAAAAAACCAGGCTTGTCTAGCCACAATACCTTATATAGCTTTTCCCTTTCTATCAGGGCCCCTCATCCCTACCCAAAAAACAAATTGTTATTTACCGTAGGAGT
This sequence comes from Oophaga sylvatica, assembly GCA_033576555.1. Lineage (NCBI taxonomy): Eukaryota > Metazoa > Chordata > Amphibia > Anura > Dendrobatidae > Oophaga > Oophaga sylvatica. Next base: position 29,943 of record JARQOD010006405.1, on the reverse strand, counting down.
TTTCCCAATCCCTCCTTATGTCAAGGCCACCCGGCCAGACTGAGAGAGCCACTCCTATTTTATTCCTCCCGGGGTTCACAAAAAACTCTTGGTCCCCGGGGTCCCCCCAACCCGACTGAGACGCTCCCCCCCCCTTTTAATCACAGCATGGGGGGTTACAAGACACTCCGGTCCGGGGACATCTAACCCCAAAAGAGACAGCCTCCTCCCCCTTTAGTAATCACAGCATGGAGGTTACAGAGACACCCTTGTCCGGGGAAACAAAACCCGATGAGACAATCCCTCCATTCATATCATCAGCATGGGGTTCACAGAGACACTCTTTCCGGGTACATCTACCCAATGAGACCTCTCCTCCCTTTTATAGCTTATCCGCATGGGGGTTCTCCAGAGACTGCTTCATGCCCGGACACCTCCCCGGTCCGGGCCTAAAGACGCTCTAACCTCTTTTCTGTTTTTTTTGCAAACACCCCCCCGTGTCCAGCTAAACTGCTCTCGGCTTGTCCGCCACCTATTTGGCTTCCCAATTAAAACTGATTGGCTTTTAGGTTTTGCTCAAGTGTGCAATGAATGCAAGGGGTGTGACCTCTTCTACCACCAGTCTACAAAACCCCCTATTTTTCCCTTTTTGTTAGCAAAAAACCTAGGTGAAAAATAACACCCCCCTTTACCAAACCCCACTTTCCCAAAACGTTTTAAAAAGGGGGGGGTTGTAAAAAAAACATACAATTAAAACTGCTAGATTAGGCTGTTCTGGAAATAGATAACATGATTAAAAGAGCTGATTGAGAATTATTGTTTATATTCTTTGCCAAATTCCCCGATAACTAAAATGTAAACAAAAAATTTTAAAGGGGCTTTTTTTTACTTCAGCATTTGTTCCCTTTTCGAAGGTTTAAAGGGGCCAGTTCTTTAAAACGACTGTTAATCGGCCAGAAATATGTGAGCACAAGGTTTTTTTTAGCAATGAGCTATCAACTTGAAAAGTGAAACATATATGTGAAAATACTTTTTTTTGAATACATATATTTTCCCCACGTCCCCCCTTTTATACCACTTGCCCTAAAAAAACCCCTCCGCCCAAAGCGCTGCAACTCTTTTTGCTCCGGGGGGTTGAACCCCCATACTGCTCCCCCCCCCATACAGCTTTTCGCAAATTTTGGGGGGGAGGGACTGTCCTTCGGGGTTTTGTTTTTGCAATCATAATTCATGTTGATATGATGTTTAAAAGGGGTGTGTTTCCATCGGAGTATTCGGAATTGGGCCAACCCCGGGATTCCATCCGGGGGCTGGTGCGAGGCCAAAAAGGGTTTGGCACAATTGGTTGTCTCCTAACATTTTTTTTCCCTATCCCGCGGATACAAATAACACAGAACCCCTAATTAAGCAAAAATAGAACCCCCAAAGGGGTGTCCCAAACCGGGCCAAAATTTTCCACCCACATCCACCCCAAAAATGTTCCCCGGGGCATGCCCCTGTTTTTGTTTCATTCCTCTGAAATCAAAATTTTTTTGTTTTTCCATTGTGTTTACCTTTTGGGGATTTGTCGGGGTGTGGGGGAAAAAAGGGGTCTGTTCTTTTTAAAAAACCTCCTTTCTCACTGAATCATATCCAAAGCCATTATTCGGGGAAAGCCCTAAGGGGGTGGGGCTAACTGTGCTCCAAACCTTTTTTCAGCTCTAGGTGAAGTTAACAAATTCGGGGGGTTTTTAAAGATGTAATTTATCCAATCAACATATTTGTTTAATTACTAGTGGCAATAGTGACCAAATCCGGCTTTAACTTGGCTCTGGCCTTGAATCTCAGGTCCCCCCTTGCACACCTAGGGCATCAATAGACATGGGGTCAAAACTCCTTTTGGGCACTTTCTTTTTGGTTTTTTGGGGTGGGGCATGGTTGGGAAAAAGATGGAAGGCTTATATTTTGCCAGGGACTTCCTCCCAAAAACCCTTTTTTCTCTACGTTTTTCATACTCCACAGACCAATAGATAACCTGGGGAAAACCCCCAAGATTGAAAAAATTGCAGGGGGGGACTGTATTTGACAAAAACCCCCGGGGAAAATTCTTTACATTCCTCCCCTTCCCCCCGGGGGGTTAAAAAGGGTGAAAATTCCGGGGAGTTGTATTCCTGCCCCGGGGGGGCCCCCTTTTTTCATGGGGGGGGTTTTTTTGGGCCTTCCAATTTTACAGGATGATTTTTTTTGGGGGGTATATAACTCGGGGAAAAGCCCTTTGGATTCTGGGATGTCGGTGGCACTGTGCCAAAGGGATCGGGGACTAGCCATGCAAAACGCACTCATATTATGTTGTTGGGCTGTTATTTCACCCCCCCCACCAATAATTGGTTGGGATCCCTTTTTTTTCTGCTGCAAGGGTTTCCTCATGGATTGGGTCTGTCATCACTGTCATGTTGCGGGGGATGTGTTGGTTTTTTTTGTCTGTTGGCTAGTTGCCACTTAATTTTTCCCCCCCTACTGTACAGCAGGGGGCGTCTATCTGTTGACAAGGGGGTACTTAAAATGTAGTACCGCTCCCGGGGGGGGGTTATCGAGGAAAAAAGGTTTTGGGTTTCATTTCCCTTATGTGCACCCCCAAAAATTTTGCTTTTTAAGGGTCATAGGTTTAACCCCCGTGCTTCCTTTTTGTTTTTTCTGTCGCGCTGTCTTAGTTTGTACCCCAAAATTTTTCCCTTGTCCTGCTACAGCCCCCCATTATAAAGGTCTCCCCTTGTCACCCCCAACACAAAATACTGACCCCTCTCCCATCGTCCCATGGGGGGGAGCTGTAAATAAACCAAAATCAAACAGTATGTGCTTTTTGGGATGCTTGTCTCCCCAAAAATTTTTGTAATCACCATCTTTGGTGATATCCCCCCCCCCATGGCCCCGCCCTCCCCCCCAGGAACGTACACACAGAGAAATACAAAAAAATTCTGGCTTTGGGGGCTCTTCTGGTATGGGGGCCCCTTTTTGCATAGACGTGGTCCCGGGTCTTCCTCAAGTTTCACAAGGTTGTGTTTAAAGCATTGGACTCAAAAAGGGGTCAGGTTTCCTTAGAACTTTTTCCCAACACCCTCTCCTGGTTCAGGGATGCGTACCGGGGGCCTTTTTGGATTGGAATAAGAAAAACTCAGAATGACACAAAGTTTTTTTTGGGCAATTCATCACAAACAGACAGGTATCAAAGCAGGGGATTGGAAAAAATGCTCCAACCGGGGGTGGACCCCAAAAAGGATCTCATATGGTACATTTTTCTGGGCCCGGGGGTGTCCTCACCTAAAAATGAATTGGGAGTGTCTCACCAGGTTTTCGTGTTTTGGGGGCTTTTGCACCATTTTAAGTTTCCCCTTCAGTTTTTCCTTCCCCCCTGCTCTGGGGTGGTAGGGATGTGAAGCCTGGGGTTTCCCCCCCGCGACCAGATCTCCGTGTCAGTTTTTGCTGAAGTGGCCCTGATCACTCTCTACCCTTCGGGGAAACCCCCTATCTGCCATATCTGAGAGTACTTCTTTGCGGGTTTTTGCTGACTTTTCCCCACTGGAAAAGCTTTGGCCTCCGAAACCATCTCCCAAAAGGGGGTATTCGAATCCCCCATTTTGGGGGATCTGGATTGGTCTATCTGGACCCCTTGGGGAAAGGTTAGAGTGGTCTGACCAATGATGTGGGGGGCCCCTTTTCCATGGCCCCGGGGGTTGCATTGCGCGGGGCAGACAGTGCTGGGGAATTTTGGGTTTTGGGGGGAACCCTGGCAATCAGAAGCACCAATAATCACATCTGTGTCTTTGTCTGTGGGGGGGGCCAGCCCCTTGAACCCCCCCAGGGGGCATACTTCGCGGTAGGCAGGGTTTTTAAATCCATTGCGTAACCCCGCCTTCCTTGTGTTTCTCCTTTTTCATCCACATTCCCCTTTCTTCCTTGGGGCCTGATCTTGAATTTCTTGAACAGATCCCAGGATGTCATTTTGTCAGGACCCCTTTCTTCAATTGCCTGTAGTACCGCCGGCTCACGACCTCTCCCGCCCTGTTGTCTTCCTTTGGCCCTTCTTGGCTGCATGTCCCCTTTGTTTTCCCGTGCTTCTTCGTATTCAGTTTCCCATGCGCCTTGACTTTCAAAACTGCCACCTTTTTGGAAGTTTTGGAGTGCGTCCAGTGGCCTTTTGGGGGCCCATGATGTTCACGGTTGTCCACTTGCTGTGATGAAGTCCCTTCGGCCCAGAGGGGCCCCAAAATCGGGCTAGCCAGCATACCTGGAGTCTTGTAGATATTTGCAGTCTTCCTTCCCCCATCCGGCGGCCTTTGGCAGCGCTAAATTCGCTTCTTGGGCTGAAACGCGGGGGGGCAGACTTCTACCACAGGATTTTTGTTGTGGTACTGCTTTTCCGGGGGGGAATTTTTCCTTCTTTTTGCGAACGGAGCCATCTAGAGGGGATCAATTCGGGTGGTCATGCTACCCCAATTGGGCACCCCTGCTTTTTCCCTTTTTTATGATGCTGAAACAATCATGAGTCAGTCCTAGAAAACCCAATCCTTGTGAAGGGTTTTTTGTAGACTTTGTTCTAAAGGTCCTGTCCTATCCCCCCTTGGGAGCGGGGTAGGTGACTTGTCGGCAAAAAAGAGACTGGAGGGGAAGATGCCGGCGGTGGAAGGTCTTTGTGATTTTTGGTTAGAATTGCTGAGATGCTTGGAGCGAAAATTTTTCCGGGGATTCCAAAAATGATGTCACCCCTTTCCAAGAGGGGGGTGCAAAAAAATGCTCTCTGCAGGGGGTGCTCCTTTTTAAAAGGGTCCAGGCGGGCAGAAGTAGCCCAAGGCCTCTTTTTTCCCCCCGGGTCTGTGTAGGACCCCTTAGCATGACTTCTTTCTCCACAGGTGAGCGAAAGGTTCTCGAACAGGCAGGCCTAGCCGGGCTGAGACATGGAGTCTTTAAATTTTTTGAATGAGATAAAAGCTGATCCACAGAAGGAACGGTCTGCTTTTATGCAATCGTACGGGGGGGTGCATTAGGACTGAGGCATAAAGGGCCCCGGCCTGCAATTGACACCAGCCCCAAGGGGAAGGTTGCAGTGTCTTTGGGGTCGTAGGAGTGCCATCTTTTCCACATTCCCTTTTCCGGTCACTGTCGGTTTTCGTCTGGGACAATACGTGCCCCGGGAATGAAACCCGCTTCTGACACCACGGATTTTGTCCTTTGAACCTTGCATTGCTGTTCCCCAGGTAAGTAGGAGAGAACAGATGGCCCCGACAGGTATCAACATCAGCTGCCAGGGAGGGAGGTCATCCACTACTGCAGAAGTACGAGTCGCAGGTCTGTGATCCATTGGGGCGAGGGGGGTAACATTGCCTTTTTGAACTGTGATGGGCGTTTTCCCCCTTGGGGAACACTGTCCTTTTACTGCATCCTTGGGGGTGAAGGCAACGGAAAACGGACGGGGGGAGAGGCACACTGAAGAAAGTATTGGCCGGTCAACACGGGAACATGTTGTGTGGCGGCACATGGAGAGAGGGGTGCTTTTTGGTACAATTGGGTTTTAAATATGTTTTTCGTTCAAGCCCTTAGGCATGTCCCCTCTGTACTTGGGGGTTCCCCCTTTACTCTTCTTCTTTCAAAAAAACGGGGGTGTTGCAAGTGACGACAGAATGAGACCCCTTTTTTTTGGGAAATTTATTTAAAACAAAACCGCTTGACTTTGGGGATGGACAGGGAACTGGGCCTTTCGAGGTACGGGTCCCCGGCTTGATGACACCGGACTGGTGCCACCCGGGTCTCCCCACATCCTGGGGTCCCTTAGACCATATTTTTTTGGGGCTATGTCCAGTACTTCCGAGGAGTTGCAGTAGGGGGTTTAGTTTTCCCCTTGGGGGGCCAATATAATTGACTCTTCTTGGGTCAAAGGTTTAAAAAAGCGCCACAGTCCCCCTTCCTTGAACACTAGGGGTTCCTTCATTTCTGTACAGGCGCTCCCAGGAAGTTAGGGGCTTTTTTTTGACACAACAAACTGGATAGGCAGATGTCCCCGGGTGAGCCATACTTTCTAGGCTTTTTTGGTGGGGAAAGTTTACTTGACCATAATCCCCACACAGGAACAGAGGAATCGACAGGCATCGGGAACGGGGAGTCCGGTCTCATCACCTTCTGGCTGCACCGTGTCCACAAAAAAAAATCTGACAACGCGTCCACTTTTTGGCAATTTGAGGATAGGTCCCCCCATGGAGTTTTCAGGGTTTTACGTGGTTCTTGCGGATCTGGCTGCCCCGTCCTATGGATGAATTCTTCTTTCTCTCTTTGTTTTCCCTTGGCTTGCTTCTCTAACAAAGTGGTGGGTTGGGGGGGTTTTGCACGGTTCCGGTAAAGGCCAAGCTTTTCCACAGTGTAACACTTGACATTTTTCTGTCTTAAAAACGTGGTTGGCCATCGGGTCTGGACCCCATCAGGGGGGTTTTTGCGCACTTCGGCGGGTTTTTCCCTTTTTTCGCTGTGAGCGGGGTGTCCTTGCTATTTCTGTACTCGGGCCCCAGCTACACAGGGGCTTTCTTTTTGGTTTTCAGTCCATGCCAAAGGCCGTCCCCACATCTTCTGTGTTTTATCATATTGAAGCCCAAATCTTGAAACACTTCATCACTCTCCCCTGGAACTTCCCCGATTCATCTTGCTTGACCATGTCATGCGGGGTGGAGTTTTCCAGTCTCCCTTTTTGACCCTCTCTGGCTGCTCATTGTTGGCCTGACCCCCGGGGGGCCACCCAAACCTGCTGGAATTTTTAAATTTTTCTTTCATGATGGGGCCGAATGCTTTCCCGTTTTTTTTTTCCATCAGGGCCCCCAAAATCTTCCCCGGTTTTCGCATTCGCGGTTCTGTTGCACCCTCCTTAAATGGCTGGGGTGCATTTTTGGATCTGCAGTTTTTTTTTAAAAACGTCATTTGGCCCCGGGGCCGGATGGTGGGGTTTCCCCCCTTTTTGGGCGGGGTTTTTTCCCTAAAAACCTTTTTATTTCCCTTTTTATTTCAAAATTTTTTTTAAAAATTTGGGGAAATTTTTGGGGGGGAAAAAATTTTTTTTCGGGAGGCCCCTTTTTTAAAAACCGGGGAAAGGGTTTACCATTTTAAACCTTGACTTTTGGGAAATGATAAGGGGTTGCATTTTCCCCCTAAATTCCCAAAGTGGGCCTGTTTTTCCGGGGGGCCCTTGGATTTTTAAATTTTGGTGGGGGGCTTCCCCTCCCGGGGAAACTGGGGGGCGGGGGACGGCTTGGGACAAAACCCCTTGGCGTAAGTGGTACGGCCCTTTCCCCGGGGCCCCACGGAACAGCGGGAAAAAAGGGGGGGCCCCTGGGGGGGGAAAAGGGGGGGAACGGGGGTTTGTTTTGGGGGGGGGAAAAGGGGGGGAAAGCTGAGGTTTTTGGGGGAAAGGGGGGGGTAAAAATTTTTTTGGGGAAAAAGGGGGGTTGGCAAAAGGGGGGAGGGGGAAAATTGGGGGGGGGGGGGAAAGGGAAAAAGGGGGGAAAGGGGGGGGGGGGAAAGGGGGAAAGTTTTCCCCGCTTGTCCCTGGGGGCAGGCGGGGGGTGGTAAAGTGGGAGGGGGGAGCGGGGGTTTAAATTCGTCAATTTTTTTTGGCGGGCTGAAAATTTTTTTCCCCCCCAAAAAGGGGGGGTTTTCTTACTCCCCTTTGTGCAAAAAAAATTTCCGGTTTTTCCCATTTCCTTTCCCGGGGCTTTCTGCCTTTTTACCATGATTTGTCATCGTTTAATCTTGTTCCCTTTTTTTTTTCAAAATTTCCTCCGGGGGGGGTTTTTTTTATTTTAAATTTAGATTTTTAAAATTTTTTCATTTATTTTTGAGAAACCCGGGGGCGTTTTTCCCGGGGAAAGCCCCTGCTTGCCCTTTTTTCCTTTAAAAAAAAAAAAAAAAAAAAACCCCCAACCCGAAGGGGCTCTAACCATTTTTTGGTCGCCTCCCCCCGCTTAAATTTCTTTTTTGGATTTTCTGAAGCTTGAAAAAAAAAAGGCTGGAGAAAAAAGCCTAAAATTTTGGGTTGGAAAAAAAAATCCCCCAAAAATTTACAAAAAAAAAAATTTTTAAAAAAAAAAAGTTTATTTAGTAAAAAAACTTAGAAAAAGAAAACAAAAAAAAAAAAATTCACCAAAAGGGGGAAAAGAAAAACCTTTATTAATCTTAAAACTCTGAAAAAAACCCCTTTGTTTACAAAAAAACTAATTAAAAATCTCTGGAAGTTATGGCCTGTTCCCCCTCCTTCCTATATCTCTGCTTGCGTCTCTATTGGCACTGAAAACACGTACAAAAAAAAAAAAATTATTATTCCCAGAATAGCAAAAATGAATATGTTCAGTCTGAATGCCTGAAAATTTTCAATTAAAACCTGAGCCAAAAAAACTACTTAAAAAAAATAAAATCAAACCAAGAAACAAAGGGCTGATAACGTGATTAGCAGAGGAGGGGGGTTCAAAGGGGTTTTCTCGCTGGGTGCCCAGCAAACTGCCTAAGGGGTTACTGACAGAGGCACGGAGATTTTGGGGGTTAAAGCACAGTACCTGAACAGACAAGAGCAGGACACCCGGGAGAATACGAACCCTCCTTTTGATGATCTGTGACACATACAAGCTGCTCTGGTAACTGATAACTCACCAATTGCATGAGCGCGGCAGCTCAAGGTTTCTACGCTCTGTAATCGTCGCCTGGTTTGGTGCCCCCCGGTCACAGTAATCTGCAATACCTTCACCAAAATTTCCTATCCACTCTGATTTGACTGGGATGGACTCCCCGGTGCGGGACAATTTATTGTGAGAACTTATCCAAAACAAAGCTTTTTGCCCTTCACGTCTGATTTTGACTGGGAAGGCCTCCAGTGCGGGAATTTTCTGCGAAACTTAACCGAACAAAGCCTGCTCCACAACTGGATTTTTTGGATAACCTCCCTCCAATGTTGAAAGAATACTGGTGGACTTATCCAAAACAAAGCTCCCGCCCTTACGTCGATTTGACTGGATGGCCTCCGGTGCGTGAAAGTTTAGGGGGGAACTTATGCAGCAATTTGCTTTTGCTATACAGCCCCAGAGATCAGCAAGCAAAAAACACAGTCACCGTTCCAATTTCTCCCGGTTTTAATAAAACATGAAACTATACAGCACAAACCAACCAACCGGCTTTTATCCCAGGGTTTTTGGTAAGGGGGGATGGACTTTTTACACAACCTGGGAATGCGGTTGTTGACCACGTCCGACGGCCCGGAAGTGTAGGCCTAGGGCAGGCACAGGGACTTCAGGAAATTTACAAAGTTTTCTTACCTTACTGAGGAGCTGCTTCTCCGTCCCGGTTTAAGGCCAGGGCCAAACCCCCGTCTCTCCGGCGGCCGGGTCCTCTTTCGTTTGTCCAAACCCCGCGTGCAGGGCCAACTGATATGGAAATTTTAAATTTGGATAAAAATATTCCTGTGTTTGCTGCTTGCCATGTCCAAATCTCAATAATGTCTTTTTGAGCGCCAAACGAAAGGAGGACTGTCCACACGAAAGTGCAGTATAACTTTCGTCAAAGACATACTTTATTATTCATTCAAGGTTTTTTAAAAGTTTACAAAAAAGGGGCTGGTTAGTCAATTAACATACAATTAAAAGCTGCAGTTATTGGCTTTTCTGTGTAAATATGATAATTATGATAACATGATTAAAAAGAGCTGAAGTTGCGAATTATTGTTTATATTTTGTGATATTGCCTTGCATAACTAAATGTAAACAAAACTGCAACTTCACTCTTTTAATCTGATTTATATAAGGTTTTCTTACCTTCTGATGGAGCTGCAGTCTCCGTCCGTGTGCCAAGGCCAGGGCCAACACCCCCGTCTCTCCGGTCGGCCGATCCTCGGGTTTCGTCCAATGCCCACGTTGGGCGCCAATGTATGGAAATTTAAATTAGATAAAAATATCCTGGTTGCTGCTTGCCATGTCCAAATCTCTATATAATGTCTTTTTGAGCGCTCAGAACGAAAGGGAGGACTGTCCACACGAATAGTGTCAGTTTAACAGTTGCGTCAAAGACATACATTTATTATTCATTTCAAGGTTTTATACGTTTACAAAAAGGGGCTGGTTAGTCAATTAACATACAATTAAAAGCTGCTAGATTATTGGGCTGTTCTAGTGTTTTATATGATTAATTATGATAATCATGATTAAAAGAGCTGAAGGTTGCAGAATTATTGTTTATATTCTTGTGACCTAGTTGCCTTGCATAACTATAATGTAAACACAGATATCTAATAGGACATTTTGTACTTCTTGCATTTGTTCCTTACAAGGTCTTATGAAGGCCAGATTTCTTTAAAACGACTGATTATTACTGGCCTAGAAATATGTGAGCACAAGGTTTTTTTAGCAAGTGAGATCTATCTAACTGTGAACTGTGAATACATATATGTGAATATACTTTGAATATAAGGATTACATATTAATTCCATGACAGGTTTCCCTTGGTTACAGTCTCATAATCCTGTTTTGGATTGGAATCGTGTCTGTAACCAGTTGGGGCTGCCAATGTGTTATACCAACACTCCTGTTTTTTCTGCCTCCCCCCAGGCTCAGGATGTTCCTGACTTTTTGATTGATTTTTCTGATGTGTTTAGCGAAAGTAATCTGCATCCTTGCCTCCCCATAGGAGCTATGACTACGCTATTGAATTAGTGCGGGTAGTAAATTCCTAAGGTCGCCTTTTTAACTTGTCTGTACCTGAACATGACGCTATGCGGTCTTATATCAAGGAATCATTGGAGAAGGGTCATATTCAGACCATCCTCTTCACTCTTAGGTGCCGGTTTTTTCTTTGTGGCCAAAAAAGATGGTTCATTAAGGCCGTGTATTGATTATCGTCTCTTGAACAATATTATGTGAAATATCAATACCCGTTACCCTTGATTTCTGACCTGTTTTCCAGGGTGAAAATCGCTACTTGGTTTACCAAGCTTGACCTCAGGGGGGCGTATAACCTTATTCGCATTAAGCACGGGGATGAATGGAAGACGGCATTCAAACCCTGAAGGGCATTTTGAGTTCCTTAGTGATCCCTTTGGGCTCACTAATGCTCCTTCCGTCTTCCAGTCCTTCATGAATGACATTTTCAGGGATTTTTGTGGACAAATTTCTGATTGTTTATTTGGATGATATCTTGATTTTTTCTAATGACTGGGACTCTCATGTGAAACATGTTCGAACTGTGTTCCAGATTTTGAGAGGAATGGCTCTGTATGTGAAGGGATTCAAAGTGTCTTTTTGGCGTACAGAGGATTATTTCTGGGATTCATTTTGTCCCCATCTGTTATTGAAATGGACCCGGTCAAGGTTCAGGCCATCTGTGATTGGGTCCAACCTACTTCATTAAAGGCTCTTCAAAGATTTTTGGTTTTGCCAATTTTATCGTAAATTTATTGGTAATTTCTCGGTTATTGTTAAACCATTAACTGATTTGACCAGAAAGGGTTTGATGTGGTGAATTGGCCTCCTGAGGCGTCTCTGCGTTTCAGGAACTTAAGCAGAGATTCACTTCTGCTCCTGTTCTACGGCAGCCTGATGTTTCTCTGCCATTTCAGGTGGAGGTTGATGCCTCTGAAATGGGGCAGGTGCCGTTTTGTCCAAAAAGATTCCAGAGAACCTCTAAAAGTAACCTTGTGCCTTTTTCTCTCGAAAATTTTTCCTACTTGAACGTAATTATGACGTGGATAATCGGGAGTTATTGGCCATGAAGTGGGCTTTTGAAGAGTGGAGACATTGGCTGGAGGGAGCCAAACATCAGGTGGTGGTCCTTACGGACCATAAGAATCTGGTTATCTGGAATCTGCCAGGACTCAATCCTAGACAGGCCAGGTGGGCCTTGTTTTTCACACGTTTTATTTTGTGGTTTCCTTTCTTCCTGGCCTAAGAATGTTAAGGCGGATGCCCTCTCGAGGAGTTTCCTTGTGGACTCTCCTGAGTTATCTGATCCTTCTGTTATTTTGAAAGAGGGTGTTAGGTTCTTTCCGCCATCTCGCCCAATTTGAGACTTGCTCTGGAGGGGTGTCAGGAGGATAGGCCCGAGTGCTGCCTGTTGGAAAATTGTTTGTCGGACCAGGGAAAAAGAGTGTGTATGTCTGAGATTCATTGTTCCGCATTGGCTGGGCATCCCGGAATTTTTGGTACAGAGACTTGGTTAGTCGGTCCTTTTGGTGGCCTACCTTGTCTCGTGATGTCAGGGAATTTGTGCAGTCCTGCGGGACTTGCTCTCGCTCCAACTTTCTCTCGCTCTAGTGGTTTGTTGATGCATGCCTGTGCCAAGAGACCTGGCCCATTCTCTATGGATTTCATTTCCGACCTTCCTGTTTCTCAGAGAATGACACCATCTGGTAATTTGTGATAGGTTTTCCAAAATGATACATCTTGTGCCATTACCTAAGTTGCCTTCCTCCTCTGATTGGTGCGTTGTTCCTTCGCACGTGGTTCGTTTACACGGGCATTCCTGAGAAACATTGTGTCTGACAGAGGAGTCCAGTTTGTTTCCAGATTTGGAGGACTTTTTGTTCAATTGTCTTTCTCCTCGGCATTTCATCCTCAACCAATGGTCAAATGAGAGAACAAACCGACATTGGAGACTTATCTTAGATGCTTTGTGTCTGCTGATCAGGATGACTGGGTCTCTTTTTTACCTTTGGCTGAGTTTGCTCTTAATAATAGGCTAGCTCTGCCACTTTGATGTCTCCGTTTTTCATTTTTCTGGGTTTCACCTCGATTTCTTCAGGACAGACGGAGGCTTCTGTCTGTCCAGGTGTTGACTCTGTTGTGGAGCGTATGCAGCCGATTTGGACCAGGTAGTGGAGAGGTTGTCCCTCTCTCAGGAGAAGGCCCAGCGGTTTGCTACCGGCATAGGATGATGGTCCTCGGTTTAAAGTGGGGGACTTGGTCTGGTTGTCCTCAAAGAATATTCCTATGAGAGTAGCATCTCCTAAATTTAAGCCTAGGTTATTGGACCTTATAAGATCATTGAGATTCTTAATCCTGTTTCTTTTCGTTTGCTTCTTCCAGGGACATTTAAGATCCATAACGTGTTCCACAAGTCCTTGTTGAAGAGGTTTGTTGAGCCAGTGGTTCCTGCTGCTGTGCCTCTGACCCTGTTTTGGTTGAGGGCAATCTGGAGTATGTGGTTGAGAAAATATTAGATTCTCGTTTTTTCTAGACGGAAAACTCCAGTATTTGGTTAAGTGGAGAGGTTATGGTCAGGAAGACAATTCTTGGGTGTTTGCTTCGGACATCCATGCTAGGAGACTCATCCGTGCGTATCATAGAACTCATCCTGACCGACCTGGTTGCTCAAATGAGGTTCGGTGACCCCTCCTCAAGGGGGGGTACTGTTGTGAATGGGTTTGAGATGAGTTCTGAGCAGAGACTCCCTCTGGTGGTTACAAGCGGTACGGTCTGTTCAGTGAAGATTGTGAGGACTGGGAATCAGGTGTTACTGACTGGTCTTATATATAAGGGAGTCACCTTCCCATCAGGGTTGCCGGTGATCAATTGTTCTGGTCTGAATCCTTCATTCCTGTTTCCCTTGTAGCTGCTGTGGCGTGGTCTGCATCTCTGCTAACAGATAAGACATTTTCTTCTTTTGTTTTTGTACTTATTTTTGCATTTTGTCCTGCACTTCTGTGGGGGCCTTCTGGGTCCCCTCCGGGGGGCTTTTGCCCTCTCAGTTTAGTTCAGCCACTGATGTTTGTACTTTTGCTTTTTCCAGTTTTTTCAGTGGCTGCTGTTTGATTTTGTTACACCAGAGAACTAATTTAGGTGGTAGAGGTCGTGTTATCTCAGGTGATTTTGAAATTAGTAGAGTTGGTGCTTTTCAGGGTTTTCTGGGATTGCAGTAAGTACCCTTCCTATCCTTTTCTATTTAGTTAGTTTGGGCCCCAGCGTTTGCTCATACTATTTTCTTTCTGGGTCAGTATTTCTTCTTGTCTAACCGCCATTACTTGTTTGGGGCTTTCTATTATCTTTGGGGTTCTGCTCCGGGGCAGATAGCTTTCCTATTTCTATCTTTAGGTGTAGTTAGTTTCTCAGGCTGTGACGAGGCGTCTAGGACCAACGTAGGAACGCTCACGGCTGCCTCTAGTTGTGGTGGTTAGTCAGGGTACTGCAATCTCATAGATTCCAACTGCTCTGGTGTATTGCCTTTTTTACCTGCACTCCTCAGCTACCGAAACATAACACTGTTACTAGTGATGAGCGAGTATATTCGTTGCTCGGTTTTCCCGAGCATGCTCGGATGTCCTCCGAGTATTTTTGGCGTGCTCGGAGATTTTGTTCTGTCCACACGCTGCATGATTTGTGGCTGCTGGGACCGCCTGAATACATGTGAATAATGCCTGTTTGTTAGGGAATCCCACATATATTCAAGCTTTCTAGCAGTCACAAATCATGCAGCTGCTTGACAGAAACTAAATCTCGGGCACGCCAAATACTCGACCCGAGCATGCTCGGGAAAAACCCGAGCAATGAGTATACTCACTCATCACTACTGTCTACTTTGAACAGAATGTTTTCTTTTTATTTGCTTCGTAAATGCAAGTGAAGCTATATTTTAAATCAGGCGTGAGGAATTTATGACTACGGACGTTTGCGTCCACTGTATCTTTTTCTCTGGTCCCTGGGCAGATTCTCATGAACCATAGTGCTGAGGCCAGTGTCCGTGTCTTGCCGGCCGTGGGAACTTTAATTGCTCCTGAGCATGCGCACGAAGCTTTAAGTACAGAATATTGCGACCTGTGCAGTGAAGATGCTGGTGTACTTGGAGCCAGCACTCCAGTCTCACCAACAATGGCGACGGCAGCCCCAGCCTGTCCTGTGATGTCTATATGCCCCCAGCCCGTTTTCGTGATGTCTATATGCCCCAGCCTGTCTTGTGATTTCTATATGCCCTCAGCCTGTTCTGTGATGTCTACATGTCCCCAGCCTGTCCTGTGATGTCTACTTGTCCCCACCTGTCCGTGATGTCTACATATACCCAGCCTATACTGTGATGTCTACACGTCCCCAGCCCGTCCTGTGATGCCTACATGCCCCAGTGGTCCTATGATGTCTCAACTGGAGCCCAAGTAATGGATCTAAATATGCAGCTGGCAACACTCAGGAGCATTGCAAACCTGGAGAGTAGTTTAGAGCTCACTGTGCTTGTACTGGCTGAGGCGGACAGTGATATGGAGGAGGGTGGAGGTGGAGAAGATTAGGAAAGAGAAGTAAGCAGTGGGTGTTGTGAACACTCTGGATCTGACTTCAGAGTTTGGTCCCCTTGGTGGCTGCTTATAGTATTGAAGCTGCTTTGATTAACAGAAGTCCTTCACCTGGGGGCGATGAGTGACAATTAGGTGGGACTGACTGGGGAGATATAAGTGAGCTACCTTCCCATGATCCTCGCCGGTGATTTGTTCTTCCTGGTCCCTTTTTGGAAGTCAGCTTGCTTCCTGCTTTCTCGAGCAACTCTCAGATAAGTTATTTGCTGCTTGTTTCTGTGCTTTTGTTTTCCTTTTGTTTTTTTGCCTGCGGGAGTGAGGTCAGCCAGGTACCCGGCTGGGTCCTGCGCTGGTCTCTGTTTCTCTTTACCACTGTTTATTTGTTCAGTCCCGTTATTTCAGTATCTGCTGGCTAGCTACCTGTTCAACCAGAGTTCTGATCTAGCGGGAGAGAGATCGTGTGGTTCAGTATTTTTGGAAAATTAGAAGTATTGGAATTTTTCCTAGGGTATTTTGCTGGATTGCAGGAGAAATTCTTTCATCCTGTCCTATCTAGATAGTTTTGGGCCCCAGCGTTTGCTTGCTCTTTTTTCTGCCTGCGTTTGTATTTCATCTTGTTCACCGCCAATTTTAAGTATGGGGTACCTATTCCTTTGGGTCATACTCCGGGCAGATAGCTTTCCCTTTCTATCTTTAGGCTTAGTTAACGCTCCGGCTGTGTCGAGGCGTCTAGCTCATCGTAGGTACGTCCCACGCTATTTTAGTTGTGCGGGTTTAGTTTCGGGGTCTGCAATCCGCTAGTTACCAACCTCTCTGGGTGTCTGGCTGCCTTGGCTATTTTTGCTACTGTCCTCCTCGACTACAAATCATAACAGAATCACCGGCCTGACTGTAATTCTATGGTACTCAAAAGAAGGAAAGAATAGTAAAAAAATAAATAAATAAAGTTGTCAGAATTTTTTATATATTTTTTCCTCTTTTTCTCTTGGGGCTAGAGGATTTTTTTCTTCAATGGAAATAAGCATTTGTCCGATCGGTTGAGCAACTCGCTGCTGAAGTTAGAAGAATTTTGTCTATCTCACTCATCGTCTGCTGTAGAACCTAAGATCATATTCCTGATTTATTTTTGGGGTCGGTCTAAATTCTTGAACTTTAAGAATAATTGTAAATTGTTTTTTGCCTTGAAACCTAATTCCTAGGGAACTCGGTGCAGCAGGTTAAAATTGTCATCTCCTGTTGCACGGCGACCCTCAGGATTGAACGTTTTCTCTGCCCAGGGGATCCTGTTTTGGCTAATGTGGATGCGTTTTTTCAGGCTCTGGGGTTATTGTATGAGGAACTATTGTGATTGATCAAGCGGAGAAAACCTTATTGGCATTGAACCAGGGTCAGGAAGCTGCGAGTTATATTGTCAGAATTCCGAAATGGACAGTCCTTACTAAATGGAACGATGATGCCCTAGCGGTATTTTTTTGAAAGGGTGCAGAGACCGTAAAAGATGTTTGGTGGGATTCTATGTCATTAGCCATTCAAATTGACAGACGATTGCGTGAACGTAAAATATGCGAGAGGTGGTGTTGCCTTTCGAAAGGCCTTGAGCCCATGCAGTGTGATGGAGTTGCTCTGGGGCTCAGCGTCCCAGAATTTCGAAAGCATAACAAGTTGTGTTCTATTGTGGGGACGCTTCTCATGCTATTTCCGTCTGTCCTAGGGGGGAAGACGTTTTGTGAGCTCATTTGTTTTGGGCAATGTACATCTAAAGGTACTGCCACACTAAACAATCCCGCTAGCGATCTCGTTAACGTCGCATACTAATGAGATTTGCTAGCGTGATTGTTATAATATGCTAGTAGCTGCCTAATTTAGCGATGTCGTTAAGGACGCTATCGCGGTTAGCGATCTCCTTAACGACTTTGGCGTACAAAAACACGCAATCGCTAACAAAAAGGGCCACACTCAGCGATATATGCTCACCAGCGGGACGCCAACGATAAAAATAGGGTCCAGAACGATGTGAACGATAACGAGATCACAGCAGGGGCACAGAGGGGCCACGTCGCTAGTACAGCCACACACCGGCGTCACTAACGAGATCGCTAAATAGTGACGTTTTTTTAGCAATTCATTAGCGCGCTGTTTAGTGTGGCATACCCTTTAAGTTTCTCTTAACTATTACCTTGATCTGCTCCTTATCTTCATTTTCTGCTCTGGTTTTTGTCGATTAGGAGCAGCCCTGAACTGATGGGGTTTTGACTTTGCCAAAGTTGTGGTTTTCCCATGGTACCTGCGGACTCCTATTCCTTTGCGGATATTGATTCTATCCTTTGGCGGAGAAAAAAACCCAGTTTTGGACCCAGGTGATAATGTGGGTAGCCCCGGACCACGAAGAGAATTGTAAATTTTTGATGTTACATAATTTACATTACATTATTGTACGGGTTTTCTTGGTTGCAGACCCAATAATCCTGTTTCGGATTGAAGTCTGTGTCTGTGGTCGTTGGGGGGTCAAATGTGTTCTTTGTGACACTCTGTTTTTTCTACCTCTCCCCAGTCTCAGGATGTCCCTGACTATTTGGCTGATTTTTCTGTGTGTTTAGTGAGAGTAGTGTCTGCATCCTTGTCCTCACAGGAGGTTATGATTGCGCGATTGAGTTAGTGCCGGTTGTAAATTTTCCAAGGGTCGGCTCTTCAATTTGTCTGTACCTGAGCATGAGGCTATGCGATCTTATATCAAAAGAGTCATTGGAGTAAGGTTATATTAGACCGTCCCTCTTCACCTTTAGGTGCCGGCTTTTTCTTTTGTGGCCTAAAAGGATGGTTCATCGAGGCCTTGTATTGACTATCGTCTCCTTATAAATCACTGTTAAATATCGTATCCGTTACCCCTGATTTCGATTTGTTCTCCAGAGTGAAAGGTGCTAGTTAGTTTACCAAGCTTGACCTTAGGGGGGCGTATAATCTTATTCGCATTAAGCACGGAGATTAATAGAAGATGGCGTTTAATACCCCTCAGGGCATTTTGAGTACCTAGTGATGCCCATTGGCTCACTAATGCCCCTTCCGTCTTCCAGTCTTTCATGAATAATATTTTCCGGGATTTTGTGGCTAAGTTTCTGATTGTTTATTTTGGACGATATTTTAATTTTTTCCAATGACTGGGATTCTCATGTGGAACAGTTTTGATGGTATACCGGATTTTTAGAGAAATGCTTTGTATGTTAAGGGATCAAATTTTCTCTTTACGTACAGAAGGTTTTTTTGGGATTATTTTGTCTCCGTCTGCTATTGAAATGGAACCTGTCAAGGTTCAGGCCATTGTGATTGGGTTCAGCCCAATTCCTTGAAGCTCTTCAGAGATTTTGGGTTTTGCTAATTTTTCCGTAAATTTATAAGTAATTTCTATGGTATTGTGAAGCACTGACTGATTTGACTAAAAAGGGTTCCGATGTAGGAATTGGTCTCCAGAGGCAGTTTCGGCGTTTCAGGAGCTTAAGCGGAGATTCACTTTGCTCCTATTCTGCGGCAACCTGATGTTTTCTACCATTCAGGTGGAGATAGAGCTTCTGAAAATTGGTGCAGAAGCCATTTTGTCCCAAAGGGAAATTTTCCCCAGCTGAACGTAATTATGATGTGGTGAATCGGGAATTATTGGCTATGAAGTGGGCTTTTGAAGGTGGAGACATTGATTGGAGGGAGCCAAACATCAAATTCTGGTCCTCACTGACCACAAGAACTGATCTATCTCGAATCTGCCAAGCGACTAAACCTAGACAGGCCAGGTGGGCCTTGTTTTTTCAGCTTTTTTAATTTTGTGGTCTCCCTTTTCTCCGGGCACTAAGAATTTTAAGGCAAAATGCCCCTCTAGGAGTTTCTTTACGGATTCTCCTGATGTGACTGAGCCTACCGCCATTCTGAAGGAGGGTGTGGGTTCTTTCCGCTATCTCGCCCATCTGAGTCTGGCCGTGGAGGAATTTCAGGGGGATAATCTGAACGTTGCCCTGTGGGGAAATTGTTTGTCCCAAACAATGGAGGAAGAAAGTAATGTCTGAAACTCATTGCTACGCGTTGACTGGGCATCCCGGTATTTTTGGTACCAGAGATTTGGTGAGTCGGTCTTTTGGTGGCCTACTTTATCTCGTGATGTCAGGAATTTTGTTTGCGCCTGGGGCTTATTCTCGGTCCAAACCCTGCTCTCGCTCTAGTGGATTGTTAATGCCACTGCCAGTGCCCAATCTCAATAGATTCCGACCTCCCTGTCTCTCAGAGAATGATGCTATCTGGGTGATCTATGATTGATTTTCCAAGAGGGTCCATTCTTTTGCCACTGCCGAAGTTGCCATCCTCTTCCGAGTTTGTGCCCTTATTTTTTCAGCAGGTGGTTCGTTTGCACGGCATTCCGGAGAACATTGTGTATGACTGAGGAGTCCAATTTGTTCCAGATTTTGGAAACCTTTTGTTCTAAACTAGGAATTCAGTTGTCTTTCTCCTCTGGGTTTCACCCTCAGACCAATGGGCAGACTGATGAGAACAAACCAGACTTTGGAAACTTATTTGAGTGTTTTGTGTCTGCTAATCAAGATGATTGGGTCTCTTTTTTGCCCTGGCTGAATTCATCAAATAATAGGGCCAGTTCTGCCACTTTGATGTCCCCTTTTTTTCTGCAATTTCGGTTTTCTTCAGGGCAGGGGAGGATTCTGTCTGTCCGGGTGTTGACTCTATGGTAGAGAGAATGCAATAGGTTTGGTATCAAGTAGTGGATAAGTTGTCTCTCTCTCAGGAGAGGGCCCAGGTTTGCCAACCGGCATGGACTGATGGTCCCGGTTTAAAGTAGGTGACATGGTTTGGTTGTCCCTCAAAAAATATCCAAGAAGGTTGCATCTCAAAAGTTCAAGCCCAGGTTCATTGGACCTTTTAAGATCTTGGAAATCTTAATCCCCTTTCTTTACGTTTGGCTCTTCAGGGAAGTTTAAAAATTCACAACGTCTTCCATAATCTTTATTGAAAAGGTTTGTTGAGCCAGTAATTCCTATGGCTACCCCTTGAGCCTGTTTGTCTGTGGGCAATCTGGAGTATGAAGTGGAGAAGATACTGGTTCTCGTCGGTCTAGATGGAGACTCCAGTACTTGGTCAAGTGGAAAGGCTATGGTCAGGAGGACAATTCTTGGGTGTTTGCTTCTGACATTCATGCTGAGATTGGTTCGCACCTTTTCACCGGCTCATCTAATCGGCCTGGTGGCGCAGGGTGAGGTTCGGTGACCCCTCCTCAAGCGGGGGTACTGTTGTGAACACTCTGGATCTGACTTCAGAGTTTGGGCTCCCTCCTGGTGGCTGCTGACAGTTTTGAAGCTGCTTTCGTTAACAGAAGTCCTTCACCTGGGGCAATGAGTGGCAATTAGGTGGGACTGATGGGAGATGTAATGAGCTACCTTCCATGATCCTCGCTGGTGATTTGTTCTTCCTGGTCCCATTTGGAAGTCAGCTTGCTTCCTGCTTTCTCGAGCAACTCTCAGATAAGTTATTGCTGCTTGTTTCTGGGCTTTTGTTTTTCCTTTTGTTTTTCTGCCTTGCTGGAGTGAGGTCAGCCAGGTTCCCCGGCTGGGGGCCTCGTGGTCTCTGTTTCTCATTTACCACTGTTTATTTGTTCAGATACTGTTATTTCAGTATCTGCTGGCTAGCTACTGTTCACACCAGAGTTCTGATCTAGCGGGGAGAGATTGTGTGTCTCAGTATTTTGGAATCAGAAGTGTTGGAATTTTTCCTAGGGTTTTTTGCTGGATTGCGGACAGATTTCTTTCCTGTCCTGTCCTATCTAGATAGTTTTGGGCCCCAGCGTTGCTTGCTCTATTTTCCGCCTGTGTTTGTATTTCATCTTGTCTCACACCAAATATGTGTGGGGCTACCTATTCCTATGGGGCACTACACTGGGGCAGTTAGTTTTCCCCTTTCTATCTTTAGGTTAGTTAAATCTCGGCTGTGTTGAGGCGTCTAGGTCATCGAGGTACCTCCCCACGGTTTTCTAGTTGTGGGTTAGTTTAGGGGTATGCAATCGCTAGTTAAAAAACCTCTCTGGGTGTTGGCTGCCTTGGGCTATTTTTGCTACTGGCCTCCTCGGCTACCAAATCATAACAGCTGGGTAAATGTTACAAGAAGGGGGTAAGGGGAAAAGTGCTGGGAGCCCAGTCCTGATCGGCACACTTAAAAATATTCCTGTTTGGCTGAAATTAGGAATGCAAGCCCAGGACTGGAACACTTAAGCATGCGTTGCTCCTAGCAACAGAAAACAACTGCTTGGGAAAGAGAAATAAGGTGCAGCAAAGGCCAGACAGATGTTGGTGGTAGGGGACTCTATAATTAGGTGGCCACTGAGACCGTGAATACCGAACTGTTTGTTGTCTGCCGGGTGCTCGGGTTTGACATATTGGACAGATAGACAGATTGCTGGGTGGGGCTTTAGTAAAACCCATGGGACAACAGTACAATGACAAAGTTAGAGGAGGTGGAAGGTCCTTAAGAATGATTTTAGGGAGAAGCTGAAAGCCAGGAACCTGCAATATGGTGTTTTCAAAATATGGCAGTGCCACGAGTGTCACTAGTAGGCAATGGGGCTTAGGGAGATAAATAAGTGGCTTAGAAATTGGTGCAGGAAGAAGGATTTGGGTTCCTGGAGAACTGGGCAGACTTCTCTATCGGCTATGAGTCTCTACGGTAGGGATGGCGTGCAGCTCAATGGAAGGGTGCATCTGTGCGTGGGGAAAAAATGGTAAGACGGATGGAGACTTTTAAACTAGGTCTGGGGGAGGGGGGAGTGTTCTAATAAGGGAATAGATAGGGTATACAGAGAGAGGAGGCAATATGGTAAAAGAGTATTTAGGGGGCTGGGATATGTAAGGAAGCAGGGAGCTGAATAGGAGTAACAAATGTGCTTATAATTTAAATGTTGCTGGCAAATGCAAGATATCTAGCAACAAAATGGATGAACTAGGACTCTTATGACGGTCACAGAATACGATGTGGTGGGCATTTATGGAAAACCTGGCTTGATTGAGCATGACTGGGATTCAAATGTAGAGAAGTCACTACATTTAGAAAGGACAGAAAAATAAAAAAGTGGGGGGTGTGCATCTTCGTAAAATCCACATTAAAACCTGTGCTCAATGAAGACATTTGGAGGAAGTTACAGCGATGTAGACACTAGCGGTAAATGTACATGGGATGGTAGTAAGGGAAAGCTGTTAAAACCTGTGCTCAATGAAGGAACTTCGGCTTTTTCCGGCTTTCTCGTGGCGCGCATGCGCTGTTTGATTTCTTCTACTCACCTTTCAACCCGGAACTTGTCCTGTGGCCTGCACGGACGGGGGTTTAAACCGCCTCACCTCTCTTTTCTGCACATGGGACCGCCTATTACTACACGGACGTCTCTCAGCACGGTGCGCTCACCTGCGGCTTCCTCCTCCGGTCTCTATATACTTCATTTAAGGATTCTTCCTCTCCGCCCCTGTGACTATTACGGTTCAACACAAATACAGACATACTTGAAAAAGGCTATGTTACCGAAACGTTGTACATTTGTTTTAAAAGTCTGTCAACATTTTTGAACCTACCACCATATTGGTTTCATTTTCACAATAAAATATTTTGTTTGATCAATTACTATTTCTTCAGTTTTTTGAGTGCAGGAGTTCTCTTGTTCATATATTGTACTTTATGATTGGTAAAATTTCTTCGATATAACTGGGTTTATTTTGAAAAAAACGCAAATATGGCGAAAATTTGCAATTTTAACTTTGAATTTTTATTCCCTTAAAACAGGAAAATTTGTCACACAAATATTTAATAGATAACATTTCCCACATGTCTACTTTACATCAGCACAATTTTGAACCAAATTTTTTTTTTGTTAGGAAATTATAAGGGTTAAAAGTTGACCAGCGATTTCTCATTTTTACAACAAAATTTACAAGCCATTTTTTTTAGGGACCACCTCATATTTGAAGTCACTTTGAGGGGTCTATATAGCAAAAATACCCAAAAGTGACACCATTCTAAAATCTGCACCCTCCAGGTACTCAAAACCACATTCAAGAATTTATTAACGCTTCAGGTGCTTCACAGGGGCGAAGCAACATGGAAGGAAAAAATGAATATTTAAACTTTTTAGCCACAAAAATGATCTTTTACAAACTTTTTTTTTATTTTCACAAGGGTAAAAAGGAGTATGGACAGATAAAATTGTTGTGCAAATTTTCCCTGAGTACCCAATACCCCATATGTGGGGGGAAACCACTGTTTGGGCACACGGCAGGCTTGTAAGGGGAAGGAGCACGTTTGACTTTTTCAAACTAAAATTGGCTGGAATTGAGATTGGAGCATGTCCGTTTTGGAGAGCCCCTGATGCGCCTAAACAGTGGTAACCCCCCACAAGTGACACCTTTGTGGAAACTAAACCCCCTAAGGAACTTATCTAGATCTGTTTGTGAGCACTTTGAACCCCAAGTGTTTCACCAAAAGTTTAAAGCTGGGTGTAAAAAAAAAAAAAACTATTTTCCACAAAAATTATTTTTTAGTCCCAAATTTTTGATTTTTCCCAAGGAAATTGGACCAAAAGTTGTTGCCAATTTGTCCGAGTACGCTGATACCCCATTGTGGGGGGGGGGTACTGCAGGCCTTGGAAAGAAAGTAGTAACGTTTTGGAATGCCGACGTTGATGGGGGTCGTTCCGTTTGCAGTGCCCCAGATGAGCCTAAACAGTGGAAACCCCCCACAAGTGCCCACCATTTTGGAAACTAACCCCTAAGGAACTTATTCAAAGGAGAGATAGGAAGCCTTTTTACTTTAAATAAAATACAAAATTTTATTCAAAAATAAAAACATTTTATAGGATAAAAAATCCAATGGGGACAATAGATGCAGCAAAAACAGGCCACTACAGCAGGTATAAACACAATATAAAAGTATTTCAAAGGTGCATATATCTATATTTCATATAAAGCCACATTGGCTAGTAGTGGGCTAGAAATAGCTCCTATATGGTTATATCTGGCACAAAAAAACTTATAATGATCGAATAGAAGAAAGCGTGTCCTCCCACCATGCTAGCTATTTTAAAATGTCAGCATATAAATGCAGAGCCCCCAGCAGGTGCTACAAATGAATGCAAAAATGATGCAGTCTGCACATCAAGATATAGGGCAAATCGAAATGCTGAAAATGTAAGGCTGCTAGTGAAAGATCATACCTGATAGGGCCCTTGGCACCCCTGACGCGCGTTTCGCGTTAGCTTGTGAACATTTACATTTTTCAGCATTTCGATTTTGCCCTATATCTTGATGTGCAGCTGCATCTTTTTTGCATTCATTTGTAGCACCTGCTGCGGGCTCTGCATTTATATGCTGACATTAAAATAGCTAGCATGGTGGGAGGACACGCTTTCTTCTATTCTGATCATTATAAGTTTTTTTGTGCACAGATATATACCATATAGGAGCTATTTCTAGCCCACTATAGCCAATGTGGCTTTATATGAAATATAGATATATGCACCTTTGAAATACTCTTTATATTGTGTTTATACCTGCTGATAGTGGGCCTGTTTTTGCTGCTCTATTGTCCCCATTTTGGATTTTTTATCCTAAAAAAATGTATTTTTATATGAATAAATTTTGTATTTTTTAATGTAAAAAGGCTTCCTATCTCTCCTTTTGATTTGTTGATATTTGGAAGTAGTTTAAATACTAGGCAATATATCTTTGTGGTTTTCCCTAAGGAACTTATCTAGACATTGGTGAGCACTTTGAACCCCCACGTGGTTACACAAGTTATAAATGCCCGGGCATGAAAATAAAAAATCCTATTTTTTTCCCACAAAAATCATCTTTTTTTTTTCACAAGGGTAGCAGGAGAAATTGGGCCACAAAAGTTGTCCAATTTGTCCTGAGTACGCTGATACCCCATATGTGGGGGGGAACCACAGTTTGGGCTCACGGCAAGCTCGGAATGGAAGGAGCACCCTTTGACTTTTTCCAACCAAAATTGGCTGGAAAATTTAGATTGGATGCCATGTTGTATTTGGAGAGCCCCTGATGTGCCTAAACAGTGGAAACCCCCCCACAAGTGACCCCATTTGGGAAAACTAGACCCCCTAAGGAACTTATCTAGATCTTTGGTGAGCAATTTTAACCCCCAAGTGCTTCACACAATTTTATAACGTAGAGCCGTAAAATTAAAAAATCATATTTTTTCCATAAAATGATCTTTTCACCCCAATTTTTATTTCCCAAGGGTAACAAGACTCCAAAAGTTATTGTGCAATTTATCCGAGTACGTGATACCCCATATGTGGGGGTAAACCACTGTTTGGGTGCATGGCAGAGTTTGGAAGGGAAGGAGCGCCGTTTGACTTTTTCAACACAGAATTGGCTGGATGCCATGTCGTGTTTGGGGGAGCTCCTGGTCTGCCTTATCAGTGGAAACCCCCGACAAATGACACCATTTTGGAAACTAGACCCTCAAGGAACTTATCTAGATGTGTGGTGAGCACTTTGAACCCCAAGTGCTTCACAGAAGTTTATAACGTACAGCCGTAAAATAAAAAATCCATTTTTTTTACAAAAATGATTTTTTCGCCCCCAATATTTTATTTTCACAAGGTAACAGGAGAAATTGGACCCCAAAAAGTTGTTGTCCAATTTGTCCTGAGTACGCTGAAACCCAATATGTGGGAGAAAAACTACTGTATGGGCACACGTTGGGGCTCGGGGGAAAGGGAAAAGTGACGTTTTGGATTGCAGACTTTGATGGAATGGTCTGGGGCGTCATGTCGCATTTGGAGAGCCCCTGATGCGCCTAAACAGTGGAAAACCCCCCACAAGTGACCACATTTGGAAAATAGACCCACAAGGAACTTAAACTAGATGTGTGGTGAGCG
The DNA here is from genome assembly GCA_033576555.1 of Oophaga sylvatica. NCBI lineage: Eukaryota > Metazoa > Chordata > Amphibia > Anura > Dendrobatidae > Oophaga > Oophaga sylvatica. Next base: position 3,775 of record JARQOD010006405.1, on the reverse strand, counting down.
CTATGAAGCCCCAAGTGCTTACAGAAGTTCATAAACGTACAGCCGTAAAAACAAAAAATAATTTTTTTTTTTTTTTACAAAATGATATTTTCGCCCCGTTTTTTATTTTCCCAAGGGTAACAGAAGAAATAGACAAATTGCACAATAACTCTTGGGGTCCAAAATTTCACTGATACCCCTTTATGTGGGGTAAACTACTGTTTGGGCGCATGGCAGACTCAGAAGTGAAGGGCACCCGTTGACTTTTTCAACGCAGAATTGGGTGGAATTGAGATCAGACGCCATGTCACATTTGGAGAGCCCCTGATGTGCCTAAACAGTGGAAACCCCCCAATTCTAACTCCAACCCTAACCCTATCCCAACCCTAACCCAAACCTAACCCTAACACACCCCTAACCCCAATCCTAACCCTAAACCTAACTTTAGCCCCCAACCCTAACCCTAACTTTAGCCGCAACCCTAACACTAACCCTAATGGGGAAAATGGAAATAAATAATTTTTTTTAATTATATTAATTTTCCCTAACTAAGGGGGTGATAAAGGGGGGTTTGATTTACTATTTATAGTGGGTTTTTATGATTGCAGCTGTCACGCTAAAAGACGCTTTTTATTGCAAAAAATAGTTTTTGCATCACCACATTTTGAGAGCTATAATTTTGCATATTTTAGCCCACAGAGTCATGTGAGGTCCTTATTTTTTGCGGTACGTGTTGACGTTTTTATTGATACCATTTTGAGCACGTGGCATTTTTTGATCGCTTTTTATTTCGTTTTTGGGGGAAGTTAGAATGAACAAAAATCAGCAATTCTTGAATTTCTTTTGGGGAGGCGTTTATACCGTTCCGCGTTGGTAAAATTGATAAAGCAGTTTTATTCTTTGGTCAGTACGATTATGGCGATACCTCATTTATATCATTTTTTTATGTTTGGTGCTTTTATAGAATAAAAACATTTTATATAAAAAATTATTATTTTTGCATGCTTTATTCTGCGGACTATAACTTTTTTATTTTTTCGCTGATGATGCTGTATTGCGGCTCGTTTTTTGCGGGACAATAGACGTTTTCAGCGGTACCAGTTTATTTATATCGGTCTTTTTTGATCGCGTGTTATTCCACTTTTTGTTCGGCAGTAAGATGATAAAGCATTGATTTTTTGCTTTGTTTTTTTTTTTTTTTAATGGGTTCACTAAAGGGGTTAATAGTGGGCAGTTTTATAGGGGGGGTCATTACGGACATGGTGATACCAAATATGTGTACTTTTATTGTTTTGTTTTTTTTATTTTACAGGAAAAGATGAATTTTTGGGGGATATTTTTTTTTTCTTTATTTTGGAATTTTTTTTTAAAAACATGTTACTTTTATTTTTTTCACTTTTTTTCTTTGTCCCAGTGTGGGATATCACTGTAAAATGTCAGATCGCTGGTGTGACAGTGTGCACAGCACTCTGTCACACCAGCGATCACTCTGGCACTGCTGCAGGCTTCTCGGTGCCTGCTTCTCAGCAGCACTGAGGAAGCCGCCTCCCTGCAGGACCCGGCGGCCATCTTACATCCGGGTCCTTGGAGGGAGGAAGGCCTCAGAACAGCACAGAACACCGGAGCGCAGCTGATCGCCCAGGACGTACTATTCCGTCCATGGGAATGAGGTCCAGGGTCACATGGACGGAATATTACATCCGATGGAATAAAGGGTTAATGGCGTATACTCTGGACTACAGATCAAGAGAAGGACTTGGGTATTCTCGTTACAAGTAAGCTGAGCATCAGTACTCAATGTCAAGCAGCAGCTGCAAAGGCAAACAAGATTTTAGGATGTATAAAAAGAGAGATAAAATCCTGCGATCCCAGCGTATTATTACCCCTTTATAAATCACTAGTGAGGCCACATCTAGAATATGGGATACAGTTTTGGGCTCCACATTTTAAAAAGGATATTCAGAAGTTAGAATCAGTTCAACGACGGCCAAGTAGATTATTACAAGGATGGAAGGCCTCTCATATGAGGAGAGGTTGGAAAAGTTAGGCTTGTTTAGCTTAGAAAAATGATGCCTCAGAGGGGATCTCATTTACATGTATAAATATATGTTGTGGCCAGTACAAACACTGGCACATGACTTATTTCTTCCAAGAACCGTGCTGAGGACAAGGGGGCACTCATTACGGGTGGAAGAAAGGCGATTTCGACAACTAAACAGGAAAGGGTTCTTTATAGTTAGAGCAGTCAGACTTTGGAATGCTCTACCACAGGAGGTAGTAATGGCAGACACTATTACCAGCTTTTAAAAAAGGGCTGGATGATTTCCTTGATACACATAACATTGTGGGTTATAGTTAGATTAGTGACGAAATGTACAGTTGGTGAGAAAGGTTGAACTTGATGGACCTAAGTCTTTATGAACCTACGTAACTATGTACATGCCCCTAGCCCGTCCTGTAATGCTTATATTCCCCTAGCCCTTCCTGTGATTTGTATATGCCCCAGCGATTCCTGTGATGTCTATAAGCCCCAGCACGTCCTGTGATGTCTAGATGCCCCAAGTCCGTCCTGTGATGTCTATATGCCCACAGCCCTTTGTGTGATGTGTATATATCCTCAGCATCTCCTGTGATGTGTATATGCCCCAGCCCTTCTTGGATGTATTTTTGCCCCCTGCTCCTTCTTTGATGTGTATATGCCCCAGACCCCACTGTGATGCATATATGACCCCCAGCCCCTCCTGTGATATATATGCCCCCAACCGTTCCTGTGATGTGAATATGCCACGAGCTCTACTTTAAGGGGTATATGCCCCTGTGTCTCCTGTGATGCGTATATGATTCCAGACACTCCTGTAATGAGTATATGTCCCTATCCACTTCTGTGATGTGTGTATGCCCCCAGTCCCTCTTGTGATGTCTATATGCCCCCAGCCACTCTTGTGATGTGTATATGTCTCCAACGCATCCTGTGATGTGTTTATTCCTCCAGCCCCTCTGTGATGTCTATATGCCCCCAGCCATCACATTAGAGGTGACTTAATTAATTGTTTGACCAAATAAAGAATAACTTTCAAGTTGATAATTTTTACAGCTCGAGAGTGATGGCATAAATATCCAAATGGCCCCTGGCAGAAAACAGGTCTCCCCCCTCTGTTCTAAAGGGTCTTCATTTAAAAAAAAAAATAAGTATAATTTTGTTTTTGTAGAAGTTTGTAAGTCTATATCTGCAGTGAATATAAAAAAATAAACACTCCCTGATAAACTACAGGTCATGTAAAAAAAATTATACCAAGAAGAATGCTTTCAGACCTTTTCCACCTTCATGCCAGGCATAACTTGAACAAATCCATTGAGAAACAATCAGAAATAATTTTTTGGGGGGGTGAGTGGGGGGGGTCAAAAAACAAAACAAATTATGCGGTTGCATGCGTGTGAATACCCTTTTATAATTGGCATATTCTGAACACAAGTAGATCCCTAATCACATTTTAAACTCATGTTTATCCCTTTCCGACATTTGTAGACATGTAACATCATGTTGATTGGGACTTCCCGACCGATGCAGTACATGTATGTCATGGCTAGGCACACGCACACAGGAGGTGTGCGCCAGTGATCGCTACCGGATGTCAGCTGATACTGACAGCTGACACCCAGCTCTCAGTGCCAGGTGCAGTGTCCCGGTACATTAACCCTTAAATGTTGTGATGTACTCAAATCCAGCATTAAAGAGAAAAGGGGAGGGAAGGAAAAAAAAAAACTGGGGCCCTTGGTGGATTTTCCCCCGCCGGGG
>JARQOD010006404.1:0-43047 GCA_033576555.1 Oophaga sylvatica | reverse complement strand
TTTAGTATCTTTTAAAATTTCCGCACCCTCTTTAATTATCGGGGGAAAAATGGGGCCCTTTGCAACTTTTGGGAAAAGGCCTACCGGAAAATAAAGAGAGCTGGGGGGAGGGGACAGACCTACCCTTTGGAAAGCTAAACCTTGGCAACCCCGAATTGACCGCGTTTTCAGGAGCTTTTCCTGGGAAAAGGGGGACAAAAGGTCCATCACCTGGCTCATTTTGTAAAAAACAGGTCCCCTCCCCTTTCCCTCCCCCGGCCATTAGGGGCCCATGTAATTTTGGCCACCCCCGCCGGGAGCACGTGAAAGGGGGGAAAAGTTTTACTACTGCGTAGTTTAAAAACATTTTGACCCATTTCTGTCCTAAAAAGCGGGAAACTCGTGCCTGGGTCCGGGGGGAGGGGCCAACCCTATTTGAAAACATTCTCCCCCTCTTTACACACTCAGTCCCTTTCCCCTAGGAGCATAAAATTCTCCGAACTTTGTTACTGGTTCTGGGCTGCAGGGAACTTCATCCAGCAGGCGGTTGTGGATCATTACCCTTACCAGCCAGCTCTTCCGTTTACAGTGTCCGCCGTGGATGCAAAACCACTGCCCGGCCGGTCCATTTCAAACCGAGTGGTGGAACTCCGGGTAGGTCAATTCTGAATGATTGCGATTTATGTATACCCGGGTTTTATCCCATCCCTTGTTTTTTGGGTTTTACCCTTGGTCCAGAATGAACCAGTCCTTAATTGGAAAACGGGAGAAGGCTTAACCCGGATTCAACCTGTTTCGCCCCCATCCGCGTGATACCCTGCCGGGTTCCTTCCGCCTATTTGGTCTTCTCTGACGTCTTTGGGGGAAAAAAGGGGCTGAGAAAACTACCTCCACACAGGGCGTAGACTGGATAAGCTTTTTTCCGGGGCACTCTCCCGCGGGAGAGTTTACCCCTTTCAAGCAGGACTCAGGCCATGTCGGACTAACCAAGAGAATTGCTAAGGATTTTTTCCAAAGTCATCACACCGGCAGGGGCTGGAGTCTTTTTTTGAAGAAAAGATGGTCCTTTCGGCCCTGCATCAACTATCGGGGGGGTAAATAGATCACGGTAAAAAAAAAAGGGATCCTTACCTCTTATTTCAGAGCTTTTGATTTTTCCCCAGGGGGCCCAAAACTTCCCAAAAATTTCCCCCAGGGGGCCTACAAACCCGATCCGAGTCAAGGGGGGGGACAAAGGAAAAAAAGCCTTTAACCCCTGACGGGCCCCTATAATACCTGGTAATGCCCTTCGGCCCAAACAAAGCACGCGGTTCCTTTCAGGAATTGTTAAAGACATTTTCAGGGACTTCTCTATCTTTTGCGTGGTTTACCTGGGGCGTTTTTGATTTTTTTCTGCTGACTTGAGTCACACCCGGAGGCAATACGCCGGTCTTTCAAAAACTGGGGAGAGAAAAAGCTATAGCCAAATATAAAAGCCTCTTTGAGCAGTTTCTTTGCCTTTCCCTTTGGGACTTTTATCTTCCACAGGGGTTTAAAAGGATGGAAAATGTCTGCAGTTCCCAAATGGCCTGTCCGCTGGGGTAAAAGCCATACAAAGGTTCCCAGGGGTTTGCCAATTACTACCCGGCAATTTATTCCACACTTTTCCACCCGAGTGGCTCCAATCACAGCCTTAACCCGGAAAGGTGTAAACTCTAAGGAATGGTCCTCCGTGGCAGAAGAGACCTTTGTTTCTCTCAAAAAAGCCTTCGCTTCCGCACCCGTTCTCCATCGTCCTAATTCAAGTGAGCAATTTTTTCTTGAGGTTGACGCTTCTTCCATAGGTGCAGGAGCAGTTCTGACCCAGAAGTCGTCTACCGGGCGGATGATCTCGTGTGGTTTTTTTTCCAAGGTTTTTTCTCCTGCAGAAAGGAACTACTCTGTCGGTGATCGCGAACTGTTGGCCATCAAATTGGCTCTGCAAGAATGGAGACATCTTCTTGAAAGAGCTCATCACCAGGTAATCATATTCACCGACCATAAAAACCTTGCCTATCTCCAATCTGCTTTAAGACTGAATCCCGTCAGGCCCGTTGGGCATTATTTTTTGCCCGTTTCAATTTTGTACTTCATTTCCGTCCAGCTGACAAGAACATCAAGGCAACGCACTCTCTAGAGCCTTCTTGCCTCCTGAACTGGAGGAAGAACCTCAGCGCATTATTGAACCTTCTAAGTTAGTCTCTGTTGCCTCCACTGATCTGGCCCAGCTTCCTCCGGGGAAGACTTTCGTGTCCGCTTCTGATCGTAGTCGTGTTCTGCGCTGGGGTCATTCTTCTAAGTTGGCTGGCCATGCTGGTCAGAAAAAGATGCATCAACTCATCTTCCGTTATTACTGGTGGCCTACCATGGGCAAGGATATCCAGGAGTTCGTCGCAGCCTGTCCTTCATGTGCCCGTAACAAAACTGTTAAACATCTACCAGCCGGCAGGCTTCTGCCTCTTCCGATTGCGTCCGCTCCCTGGCAGCACATCGCGATGGATTTCATCACGGATCTTCCCATTTCTTCTGGCTGCTCAGTGGTATGGGTTGTGGTGGACCGCTTCTCTAAAATGGCCCACTTCGTTCCGCTATCTGGCCTCCCGTCTTCTCCAGAACTGGCCGCTCACTTCATTCAGCACATCTTCTGTCTACATGGATTTCCTCTCCACATCGTGTCCGACAGGGGCGTCCAGTTCACCTCTAAGTTCTGGAGAGGACTCTGTAAAATGGTAAAAATTGAACTAGATTTTTCTTCTGCATATCATCCCCAGTCTAATGGGCAAGTGGAGAGGATCAATCAAATCCTGGCTGGATACCTGCGTCACTTCGTCAACGCTCATCATAATGACTGGGTAGAATTACTGCCCTGGGCGGAATTCTCCTACAACAACCAGGTAAATGAATCTTCTGGAAAGTCTCCCTTTCAGATTGTGTTTGGACTGCAACCCGGAATTCCTCTTCCTGTCTCGGGATTGTCTGATGTTCCGGCAGTCGATACCTTGTCTAAGAATTTCTCGGACATTTGGAGAGAGACCAGGTCGGCTTTGGAGAAAGCTTCTCAACGTATGAAAACGCATGCGGACAAAAGACGTTTGGAGGCTCCCATCTTTCGTCCAGGAGACAAGGTATGGCTCTCCTCCAAGTACATCCATCTGAAGTTACCATCGTACAAATTGGGTCCCCGTTTCATTGGTCCCTTTGAAGTCTTGAGACAAATCAACCCGGTCTCTTATAAACTGAAATTGCCTAATTCTCTACGAGTACCTAACTCCTTTCATGTTTCCCTCCTCAAACCAGTAGTGTTGAGCTCCTTCTTTAAGGACCCGGGTACCACTCCTGATCCGGTCTCTGAGGATGATGTTTTTGAGGTAAAACATATCTTGGCCTCTAAGAGAGTAAGAGGTAGGATCTATTACCTGGTGGACTGGAGGGGTTTTGGTCCTGAGGAGAGGTCTTGGGAGCCTGAAGAGAACATCCAGGCCCCTCTTCTTCTTAAAAGATTTCACGCAGGCTTGAAAAAGAGGGGGAGTAAAGAGGGGGATACTGTTACACTCGGTCCCAGCGCTGGCTCTGCACTCCGTTCTGCTCACTCACCTGTTCCTCTAGCTGTCCCTCTGCAGCAGTCTGCGCGCGGGCTGGGGTCTCCTGTCCCATCTGCTCCTCGGCGTCCTGTGTCCTCCTCCACTTCCTGGCACGCTGCTGGCAGGCCTCCAGATAGATTGCTTAGGACGCGAGGCCGCGCCCACCGTCTCTCTTAAAGGGGCAGCGTGCATTTTTTGAAATAGCTAATTAACCAATGGCTGCGCACTCAGTACTATATCTGGTCACTCCACCATTAGGGGAGTGCCGGAGCAACGTGTTCTATCATTGCTACATCCGGTTCTGTTCCTGATCTGTCTGCGCTGCGTCTGCAGTCTCTGTGCTTCGCTTACACTGTTTGTCTCCTCAGATCATTGCTAACCCGTATCTGGCTAACCTGGACAATCTCGGCTATTACTGGCGCAAGTGTCATCCCGTTCCGCCATCAGCCATCCGTACCCGTGGACCGTGACAAGGTCACTGAAGCCAGCCTGCTACCATCCGTTCTGGACCAGGACCTTACCCTTCTCCGTCAAGAACCCTCCACGGACTCTGTAAATACCTGTTACCCTTTTGGTCCCTCTGGACAGCTGCCACGTGTCCGGGTCTAACTGGAGGTAGCACCTGTGTCCTCCGGGTATTCCATTCTGGTCCTGTTCGAGAGGGGCCTTACTACGGGTACCCGGGGCTCACTAGTTACGCCCCCTTCAGAGCCCCCCGGACCGTGGTCTCGAGGTTCCACATTAAAAAATAAAAACGCTTCCATTCGTTACACTGAGCCTGTGAGAGTCTGTGTCTGACTTTGGAAATATATACAGAGATTTAGAATCATAGAATCATAGAATGGTAGAGTTGGAAGGGACCTCCTGGGCCTTCTGGTCCAACCCCCTGCTCAAAGCAGGATTCTCTAAATCATCCCAGACAGATGTCTATCCAGCCTCTGTTTGAATACTTCCATTGAAGGAGAACTCACCACCTCTTGTGGCAGCCTGTTCCACTCATTGATCACCCTAACTGTCAAAAAGTTTTTTCTAATATCTAATCTGTGTCTCCTCCCATTCAGTTTCATCCCATTGCTTCTAGTCTTTCCTTGTGCAAATGAGAATAAAGATGATCCTTCTACAATGTGACAGCCCTTGAGATATTTGTAGACAGCTATTAAGTCTCCTCTCAGTCTTCTTTTTTGCAAGCTAAACATTCCCAAATCCTGCAACCGTTCCTCATAGGACATGGTTTGCAGACCGGTCACCATTCTGGTGGCTCTTCTCTGAACTTGCTCCAGTTTGTTGATGTCTTTTTTAAAATGTGGTGCCCAAAACTGGACACAGTATTCCAGATGAGGTCTGACCAAAGAGGAGTAGAGGGCAATAATGACCTCACGTGATCTAGACTGTATGCTTCTGTTGATACATCCTAGAATTGCATTTGCCTTTTTTGCTGCTGCATCACACTGTTGACTCATGTTAAGTCTGTGATCAATTAGTATACCCAAGTCTTTTTCACATGTGCTGTTACTTAGCCCTATTCCTCCCATTTTGTATATGCTTTTTTCATTTTTATTGCCCAGATGTAGTACTTTGCATTTTTCCCTGTTAAAATCCATTCTGTTAGTTGCTGCCCACTGCTCCAGTTTATGTATATCTTTTTGAATCCTCTCTATCTCTTCTCTAGTATTAGCTACCCCTCCTAGCTTTGTGTCATCAGCAAATTTGATCAGTTTACCCTCAATTCCTTCATCTAAATCATTGATAAAGATGTTGAACAATACAGGGCCCAAAACAGAGCCTTGTGGTACCCCACTTGAGACATTCTTCCAACTGGATGTGCAGCCATTTACAACCACTCTTTGGGTCCGATCACTAAGCCAGTTATGAATCCACCTAACAGTTGCCTTGTCCATTCCATACTTAGTCATTTTTTCAATAAGGATTGTGTGAGATACTTTGTCAAATGCTTTGCTGAAGTCAAGATATACTATATCTACAGCATTTCCCTGATCCACCCAGTCAGTGATTCTGTCATAGAAGGAAATTAAGTTAGTCTGACATGACTTATTAGTTACAAACCCATGCTGACTCTGTTTAATCACTTCATTCTTATCCAGGTACTTGCATACATGTTCTTTAATAATTTGTTCAAAGATCTTTCCTTGTATAGAAGTCAGACTCACCGGCCTGTAGTTCCCTGGGTCCACCTTCTTCCCCTTTTTGAAGATAGGAACAACATTTGCTCTTCTCCAGTCTTCTGGGACTTCTCCTGTTCTCCAAGAATTTTCAAAGATTATGGACAGTGGTTCAAGAATTTCTTCTGCTATCTCCTTCAGTACCCTGGGGTGTAATTCATCTGGACCTGGAGACTTGAATTCATTTATGTTAGCTAAGTGTTTCCTCACTGTCTTTCTGTTTATATATATCCTGGATTCTTCTATTCCTTTAATAGGACAGTGAAGATCAGTTGATGTTACATTTCCTTTCTGAGAGAAAACAGATGCAAAATAGGAATTTAAAAGTTCAGCCTTCTCAACATCCTGACTTACCATTTCATCATTTTCATCCTGTAAAAATCCTATAGCATCTTTGACTTTTCTTTTACTTTTGACGTATCCCCAAAATCCTTTTTTGTTGCTTTTGACGTCACTTGCAAGCCTTAATTCATTGTCAGCTTTAGATAATCTGATTTGTGCCCTGCAGGCTCTGCAGATGGCATTATATTCTTCTTTAGATATGCCTCCCTCTTTCCATTTGATAAACATTTCTTTCTTCTTTTTAGCATGTGTTTAAGTTCTATGTTCATCCATCCTGGTTTCCTTAAATGCTTCCCATTCTTCCCTCTTTTCGGAATTGTTAATGATTGTGCTTTGAGAATCTCATTTTTCAAGATTTTCCATCCTTCCTGGACATTTTTGTCCTTAAGGATATCCAGCCATTGGATCCCTCCAATTCTCTTTCTGAGTTCCTTAAAATCTGCCTTTCTAAAATCTAACCTTGACGTCTGAGTCTTCACAGGTCTTCCTCCTCTTGTTATCCAAAATTCTAAAATAGCATGGTCACTACCTCCTAGAGTCCCAGCCACTCTTACCTCCTCCACCATTTCCTCCCTGTTTATGAGGATTAGATCCAAGGTAGCAGATCCCCTTGTTTTCTCCATTACCTTTTGGAAGATAAAGTTGTCAGCAAGAGAGGATAAGAATTTCCTGGACCTGTTAGTTTTGCCTGAGAGAGATTCCAACAAATGTCTGGATAGTTGAAATCTCCCATGACCACTATGTCATATTTTTTGGAGAACTTTGCCATTTGATGCATAAAGAGTTCATCCATATCTTCAGCTTGCACAGGCGGCCTGTAGTAAATGCCTACAATGGTGTCCTTTCCATTGTTCTGTCCTTGTATTCTTACCCAAACAGTTTCCACAGAACTCCCAGTCTCTGAAGCGTCAATCTCTGTGCAGATATACGCTTTTCTAACATACAATGCAACACCTCCTCCTCGTTTATCAAGTCTGTTTCTTGCAAATAAGTTGTATCCTTCTAGCCTTGTATTCCAATCATGTGTATCGTCCCACCAAGTCTCAGTGATTCCAATGACATCATATTTCTTCTCCTGCGTTAGTAGCTCCAGTTCTCCTTGTTTGTTGCCCATGCTTTGTGCATTCGTATAGAAACACTTTAGTTTGTGATTGGTTTCTCTTCCTTCAATATTTTTATTATGTAAATTTTTTTGTCTTTGTTCTTCCCCTTCACTTCTAATAGCAGAAATCTCAATAGTATTTGTCAAGTGTATGGCTTTTGCTGGCGTTTTGCTTCCCTTCCCACATTGTTCTAGTTTAAAGCTCTCCTGATGAGTGTAGCAAGGCGACTTCCAAATACATGTTTTCCAGTCTTCGTAAGGTGCACCCCATCTCTAGCAAGTAGTCCATCGTATAGGTAATTCACTCCGTGATCCAGAAATCCAAATCCTTGCTGACGGCACCATCGACGTAGCCAGTTGTTCACCTGCATTTACAATTATCCCTAGACTGTATACAGCTTTATGCTTCTGATACATTAACCTTTTTCTGCTTTTTATATTTTGGTCTTATCCATACTGAGCCTATGAGTGTCTGTGTGTTACTCCTGAAATATATACGGAGATTTGAAATTACTCCAACACTGTACACAGCTATACTCTGGTGATACAGTACCCTTTTTCTGCTCTTTATATTGTGGTCTGATCCATACTGAGCCTGTGAGCGTGTGTGTTACTTCGGAAATACAGTATATACAGAGATTTAAAATTATACCAACACTGTATACACCTGGTATCTTCTGATACAGTACCCTTTATCTGCTTTTTATATTCTGGTCTAATCCATACTGAGCCTGTGAGCGCCTATGTGTTACTCTCGAAATATAGACGGAGATTTAAAATTTTCTCATCATATACAGGTGTACGCTTCTGATGCAGTACCATATATCTGCTGGTATTTTGGGTATATTTTCACAAACATGAGGAAGTATGGTGGAAGAGGCTGCGGACGTGGGCGTGGGGGGCCAGCTGGTACTGATAGTGGTGGTGGTGCATCTGCTGGAAGTGCCAAAAGCATAATAGCACCTAAGGCAGGAGTGTTGTGAATGGGTTTGAGATGAGTTCTGAGCAGAGGCTCCCTCTGGTGGTTACAAGCGGTACTAGTGAGGATTGTGAGGACTGGGAATCAGGTGTTACTGATTGGTCTTATTTAAGGGAATCATTTTCCCATCAGGGTTGCCGGTGATCAATTGTTCTGGTCTGAATCCTTCTTTCCAGTTTCCCTTGTAGCCTGCTGTGTCGTGTCTGCATCTCCTGCTATCAGATAAGACAATTTCTTATTTTGTGTTTTTGCTATATTTTTGCATTTGGTCCTGCACTTCTGTGGGGCCTTCTGGGTCCCCTCCGGGGGCTTTTGCCCTCTCAGTTTAGTTCAGCCACTGTGTTTTGTACTTTTGCTTTTTCCAGTTTTTTTCAGTGGCTGCTGTTTTTGTTACACCAGAGAACTAATTTAGGTGGTAGAGGTCGTGTGATCTCAGATGATTTTGAAATTAGTAGAGTTGGTGCTTTTCAGGGTTTTCTGGGATTGCAGTAAGTACCCTTCCTGTCCTTTTCTATTTAGATAGTTTGGGCCCCAGCGTTTGCTCATACTATTTTCTTTCTGTGTCAGTATTTCCTCTTGTCTAACCGCCATTACATGTTTGGGGGCTTTCTATTATCTTTGGGGATCTGCTCCGGGGCAGATAGCTTTCCTATTTCTATCTTTAGGTGTAGTTAGTTTCTCAGGCTGTGACGAGGCGTCTAGGACCAACGTAGGAACGCTCCATAGCTGCCTCTAGTTGCGGTGGTTAGTCAGGGTACTGCAATCTCATAGATTCCAACTGCTCTGGTGTATTTCCTTTTTTGCCTGCACTCCTCAGCTACTGTAACATAACAGTAACACCGGCCATAAAAATTGTATGGTACTCACAGAAAGGAAAAAATATTTTGAAGGAAGAAAAGTTGTCAGAGATATTTTTCTGTTTGTTGCATTTTTTTTTTTCCCTCTGTATCTCTGGGTGCTGGGGAGGATCTTTTCTCCCAATGGAGTTTGCACAGTTGTCTGGCCGTGTGGATCAGCTTGCCACTGAGGTTCAGAGTATTGCTGCATATCTTGCTAGGTTGCCTGTTGTGGAACCTAGGATCCCCATGCCAGATTTGTTTTTAGGGGATCGAGCTAAGTTTCAGAATTTCAAAAATAATTGTAAATTGTTTCTTGCCTTAAAATCTAAGTCCTCAGGAAACGCAGCGCAGCAGGTTCAAATTATCATCTCTCTCCTGCGCGGCGATCCTCAGGATTGGGCTTTTTCCCTGATACCTGGGGATCCTGTTTTGAGTGATGTTGATGCATTTTTTCAGGCTTTGGGGGTATTGTACGATGAGCCTAATGTCACTGATCAAGCTGAAAAAGCCTTGTTGGCATTAAATCAGGGGCTTGATGACGCTGAGTTATACTGTCAGAGATTCCGTAGGTGGGCAGTCCTGACCAAATGGAATGACGACGCTTTGGCGGCCCTTTTCCGGAAGGGTCTGTCGGATAATGTAAAGGATGTTATGGTGGGATTCCCTGTCCCCTCTGGTCTCAATGATTCTATGTCATTGGCGATTCAAATTGACAGACGTTTGCGTGAGCGGAGAAGTATGCGTGGAGTGGTGTTGCCTTGTGAGCCAGCTGCTGAGCCCATGCAGTGTGATGGAGTGGTGTCTGAGGCACAGCGTCATGAGTTTCGAAAGCGCAATGGGTTATGTTTCTACTGTGGTGATGCCTCTCATGCTATTTCAGTCTGCCCTAAGCGGGGAAGACATTTTGCACGCTCAGTTGTCTTGGGTAGTGTTCAGACTAAGTTTTTATTAACTGTCACTCTGATATGCTCTCTGTCCTCATTTTCTGCTCAGGCTTTCGTTGATTCTGGAGCAGCTATTAACCTGATGGATTATGATTTTGCTAAACGTTGTGGGTTTTCCTTGATACCCCTACAGAAGTCTATTCCTTTACTGGGGATCGATTCTACCCTTTGGCTGAGAATAAACCCCAGTTTTCTACTCAGGTGATAATGAGGGTTGAACCTGATCACCAGGAGTGCTGCAAATTTTTGGTTCTATATAATCTGCATGACATTATAGTGCTGGGTTTCCCTTGGTTACAGTCTCATAATCCTGTTTTGGATTGGAAATCTGTGTCTGTAACCAGTTGGGGCTGCCAATGTGTTAGTGCCAACACTCCTGTTTTTTCTGCCTCCCCCCAGGCTGAGGATGTTCCTGACTTTTTGTTTGATTTTTCTGATGTGTTTAGCGAAAGTAAATCTGCATCCTTACCTCCCCATAGGAGCTATGACTGCGCTATTGAATTAGTGCCAGGTAGTAAATTCCCTAAGGGTCGCCTTTTTAACTTGTCTGTACCTGAACATGACGCTATGCGGTCTTATATCAAGGAATCATTGGAGAAGGGTCATATCAGACCATCCTCTTCACCCTTAGGTACCGGTTTTTTCTTTGTGGCCAAAAAAGATGGTTCATTAAGGCCGTGTATTGATTATCGTCTCTTGAACAATATTACTGTGAAATATCAATACCCGTTACCCTTGATTTCTGATCTGTTTTCCAGGGTGAAAAACGCTACTTGGTTTACCAAGCTTGACCTCAGGGGGCGTATAACCTTATTCGCATTAAGCACGGGGATGAATGGAAGACGGCATTTAACACCCCTGAAGGGCATTTTGAGTACCTTGTGATGCCCTTTGGGCTCACTAATGCTCTTCCGTCTTCCAGTCCTTCATGAATGACATTTTCAGGGATTTTGTGGACAAGTTTCTGATTGTTTATTTGGATGATATCTTGATTTTTTCTAATGACTGGGACTCTCATGTGAAACATGTTCGAACTGTATTCCAGATTTTGAGAGAGAATGCTCTGTATGTGAAGGGATCAAAGTGTCTTTTTGGCGTACAGAAGATCTCATTTCTGGGATTCATTTTGTCCCCATCTGTTATTGAAATGGACCCGGTCAAGGTTCAGGCCATCTGTGATTGGGTCCAACCTACTTCATTAAAGGCTCTTCAGAGATTTTTGGGTTTTGCCAATTTTTATCGTAAATTTATTGGTAATTTCTCTGTTATTGTTAAACCATTAACTGATTTGACCAGAAAGGGTTCTGATGTGGTGAATTGGCCTCCTGAGGCAGTCTCTGCGTTTCAGGAACTTAAGCAGAGATTCACTTCTGCTCCTGTTCTACGGCAGCCTGATGTTTCTCTGCCATTTCAGGTGGAGGTTGATGCCTCTGAAATTGGGGCAGGTGCCGTTTTGTCCCAAAAAGATCCAGAGACCTCTAAAAGTAACCCTTGTGCCTTTTTCTCTCGAAAATTTTCTCCTACTGAACGTAATTATGACGTGGGTAATCGGGAGTTATTGGCCATGAAGTGGCTTTTGAAGAGTGGAGACATTGGCTGGAGGGAGCCAAACATCAGGTGGTGGTCCTTACGGACCATAAGAATCTGGTCTATCTGGAATCTGCCAAGCGACTCAATCCTAGACAGGCCAGGTGGGCCTTGTTTTTCACACGTTTTAATTTTGTGGTTTCCTTTCTTCCTGGCACTAAGAATGTTAAGGCGGATGCCCTCTCGAGGAGTTTCCTTGCGGACTCTCCTGAGCTATCTGATCCCTCTGTTATTTTGAAGGAGGGTGTAGTTCTTTCCGCCATCTCGCCCAATTTGAGACTTGCTCTGGAGGGGTGTCAGGAGGATAGGCCCGAGCGCTGCCCTGTTGGAAAATTGTTTGTCCCGGACCAATGGAAAAAGAGTGTGATGTCTGAGATTCATTGTTCCGCATTGGCTGGGCATCCCGGAATTTTTGGTACCAGAGACTTGGTTAGTCGGTCCTTTTGGTGGCCTACCTTGTCTCGCGATGTCAGGGAATTTGTGCAGTCCTGCGGGACTTGCTCTCGCTCCAAGCCTTGCTCTCGCTCTAGTGGTTTGTTGATGCCATTGCCTGTGCCCAAGAGACCATGGACCCATATCTCTATGGATTTCATTTCCGATCTTCCTGTTTCTCAGAGAATGACCACCATCTGGGTAATTTGTGATAGGTTTTCCAAAATGATACATCTTGTGCCATTACCTAAGTTGCCTTCCTCCTCTGAATTGGTGCCGTTGTTCCTTCAGCACGTGGTTCGTTTACACGGCATTCCTGAGAACATTGTGTCTGACAGAGGAGTCCAGTTTGTTTCCAGATTTTGGAGGACTTTTTGTTCTAAACTGGGTGTTCAATTGTCTTTCTCCTCGGCATTTCATCCTCAGACCAATGGTCAAACTGAGAGAACAAACCAGACATTGGAGACTTATCTAAGATGCTTTGTGTCTGCTGATCAGGATGACTGGGTCTCTTTTTTGCCTTTGGCTGAGTTTGCTCTTAATAATAGGGCTAGTTCTGCCACTTTGATGTCTCCGTTTTTCTGTAATTCTGGGTTTCACCCTCGGTTTTCTTCAGGACAGACGGAGGCTTCTGTCTGTCCAGGTGTTGACTCTGTTGTTGAGCGTATGCAGCAGATTTGGGACCAGGTAGTGGAGAGGTTGTCCCTCTCTCAGGAGAAGGCCCAGCGGTTTGCTAACCGGCATAGGACTGATGGTCCTCGGTTTAAAGTGGGGGACTTGGTCTGGTTGTCCTCAAAGAATATTCCTATGAGAGTAGCATCTCCTAAATTTAAGCCTAGGTTCATTGGACCTTATAAGATCATGGAGATTATTAATCCTGTTTCTTTTCGTTTGCTTCTTCCAGGGACATTTAAGATCCATAACGTGTTCCACAAGTCCTTGTTGAAGAGGTTTGTTGAGCCAGTGGTTCCTGCTGCTGTGCCTCCTGACCCTGTTTTGGTTGAGGGCAATCTGGAGTATGTGGTTGAGAAAATATTGGATTCTCGTTTTTCTAGACGAAGACTCCAGTATTTGGTTAAATGGAGAGGTTATGGTCAGGAAGATAATTCTTGGGTGTTTGCTTCGGACATCCATGCTAGGAGACTTATCCGTGCGTATCATAGAACTCATCCTGACCGACCTGGTTGCTCAAATGAGGGTTCGGTGACCCCTCCTCAAGGGCGGGGTACTGTTGTGAATGGGTTTGAGATGAGTTCTGAGCAGAGGCTCCCTCTGGTGGTTACAAGCGGTACTAGTGAGGATTGTGAGGACTGGGAATCAGGTGTTACTGATTGGTCTTATTTAAGGGAATCATTTTCCCATCAGGGTTGCCGGTGATCAATTGTTCTGGTCTGAATCCTTCTTTCCAGTTTCCCTTGTAGCCTGCTGTGTCGTGTCTGCATCTCCTGCTATCAGATAAGACAATTTCTTATTTTGTGTTTTTGCTATATTTTTGCATTTGGTCCTGCACTTCTGTGGGGGCCTTCTGGGTCCCCTCCGGGGCTTTTGCCCTCTCAGTTTAGTTCAGCCACTGTGTTTTGTACTTTTGCTTTTTCCAGTTTTTTCAGTGGCTGCTGTTTTTGTTACACCAGAGAACTAATTTAGGTGGTAGAGGTCGTGTGATCTCAGGTGATTTTGAAATTAGTAGAGTTGGTGTTTTTCAGGGTTTTCTGGGATTGCAGTAAGTACCCTTCCTGTCCTTTTCTATTTAGATAGTTTGGGCCCCAGCGTTTGCTCATACTATTTTCTTTCTGTGTCAGTATTTCCTCTTGTCTAACCGCCATTACATGTTTGGGGGCTTTCTATTATCTTTGGGGATCTGCTCCGGGGCAGATAGCTTTCCTATTTCTATCTTTAGGTGTAGTTAGTTTCTCAGGCTGTGACGAGGCGTCTAGGACCAACGTAGGAACGCTCCACGGCTGCCTCTAGTTGCGGTGGTTAGTCAGGGTACTGCAATCTCATAGATTCCAACTGCTCTGGTGTATTTCCTTTTTTGCCTGCACTACTCAGCTACCGTAACATAACACAGGAGGTGTTGAGCCTGCGTCATCGTCTGGCTCAAGAAGGCCTGGAAGGCTCCCTTTTCTGGGAGTAGGTAAACCGCTGTTAAAGCCGGAGCATCAGGAACAGGTTTTGTCTTACATTGCCGAAACAGCCTCCTGCTCTATCGCCTCATCTTCTGAAGTTTCAAAAAATGCAAGCACTGAGTTGTCAGTGCATGCTGCTGGTCAGGAACAACACCTTTCCTTGTGTCCTTCACCCCCACCAAAAGTGAAGGATGCGGCAGGCCACACTTCAGATTACTCCATGGAGCTCTTTTCACATACCATGCCTGGGTTATCAAGTCAAATCCTGAATTCCCCAGTCCAACATGAATCTGACATGAAGTGCACTGATGCACAGCCACTGCTAGATGATTCTGCTGGTACATTTACCCAGAGCACTACATTGCCCTCGCTGTCCAATGAGTCAGAATCAGACAGTGATGAAACTCAGGTGCCCCTTCCCGCATACTATACCACCTTACACGGTGACACAGAGGAAGTTCCAGATGAAATTGAAGAGGAGGTGATGGATGACCCAGTTGTTGACCTGGATTGGCATCCATTGGGGAAGAGGGTTCCGCTGGCAATATCTCAGAAGAGGAGAAGGCAGCAGGCCTTCGACATCGCAGCAGCGGTTATCTGGCAGGCCCTTAGCAGTCCAAAAACGTGTTAAAAAAACAAAAAGAGTTGCATGACAGCTTGGCCAGATGGTCAAATTAGCACAGCGTGCAAGCCCTGAGAATTTATGCCATAGTAGAAAGAGTGCAGTGTGGCACTTTTTTGACCAAAATACTATTGATGAGGCAAAGGTTATCTGTAAGCAGTCCGGAAGGACCTTTAGCCGAGGGAAAAATCTCCGAAATTTGAATACCTGGTTGCATGCTTAGATATTTAATCAACATGCACTTGCAAGCGTGGACGGACTACAAAACCTCAGGTAGCACATGTGCACCTGCACCGACTGAAGGTAGCCAGCAACACTCCATCGCTTCCCCCACTATAAGCCCACCGCTTAGCACACCAGCAGCAAGAAATGTTGAGGTGTCGTCGCAAGGCCAAAGCAGTCAGAGAATCACAATGTTTTTGCAACGAAAGACTGAATCTAGGCTATCACCACCACCACCACCATAACAATCACCAACCCCCTCTCAGTCCGTTATGTCCACCGCTAGTTCACCCATAAGCAGCTCCCAAGTCCAGCTCACCCTAGCAAACACTCTGAGTAGGAGAAGAAAGTACTCATCCTCTCATCTGCGTACACTGGCTTTGAACGCCTACATTGCCAAACTGATCTCATTAGAGATGATGCCCTTCCATTTGGTTGAAAGCGCAGCGTTCCGAGAGCTCATGGCCTACGCTGTCCCACGCTATGACCTACCTGTCAGCACTTCTTTTCTAGAAAAGCCATCCCTGCCCTCCACCTGCATGTGAAAGAACGCATTTTTCATGCACTCAAACAATCAGTAAGTGGAAAGGTGCACCTCACAACAGATGCATGGGCCAGTAGGCATGGCCAGGGCATTTACGTGTCCATCACTGCGCACTGGGTGAATGTGGTGGATGCAGGGTCCACAGGTGACAGCGGCGGAGGGACAGTGCTGCCTAGCCAACGGTATAGGCAACAGTTGGCTGTGGGCGTTCGACACTCCTCCTCCTCCTCCAGAAACGAAAGCTCATCGACAGAGCGCAGTCGCATGAGCACTCCATCCGCAGTTGCCAGTGTTGCACTCGAGGTGCCCCTCTATCGAACAGCTAGCGGTAAGCATCAGCAGGCTGTTTTAAAGATGATGTATTTGGGCGACAACAGACACACTGCGGAGATACTGGCCGACTACTTGCAGCGAGAAACTGAGTCATGGCTGGGCAGTCTACATCTTGCGCCAGGCAAGGTAGTCAGTGATAACGGCCGTAATTTTGTGGTGGCCATAGCCCTGGCAAAACTCAGACACATTCCTTGCTTGGCTCACACCTTGATAATAGTGGTGCAGTGCTTCCTAAATAATTATACGGAGTTAACAGCCCTGCTCCATAAGGCGCGAAGACTGTATTTGCACATTCGTTGCTCGCCCGTAGACTCCAGTCGTATGCTGAGGCTGCAGCGATCGCTCCACCTCCCCAAGCACCGCCTAATCATAGACGTTGCAACAAGGTGGAACTCCACCATGCACATGGTTGAGAGGCTGTGCGAACAGATGCAGGCTTCAATGCATTTGTAGGAGGATACACGGGCAGGCAGTTTGAGGGCAGACATGGAGTTGTCGAGTGTGCAGTGGTCAAAGCTGAAAGACCTCTGTAAAGTCCTTCAGTGTTTTGAGGAATGCACACGGCTGTTAAGCGCAGACGACGACATCATAAGCATGAGCATCCCACTTATGCATCTGCTCATGCAATCTTTGATGCACATTAAGGATCAGGCGTCTGCAGTGGAGGAGGAAGAGGAGAGGGAAGCCTTGATGACAGTCAGCCATTGTCTGCTCAGGGAACTGTCCTGGACGAGGTGGAGAAAGAAGAGGAAGAGGAGAATGAGTATGAGGGGGATGATTATTTTGGGGAGGAGGATGCTTGGGGGGCAAGAGAAAATGTTCGCTTTCCAAGGTCAGGTACAGGGTTTGTGCATGACTGGAGGGATGTGGTTTGGCAGAAAGTGCTCCTTCACCCACCACTGGCAGTACATCATTGACACCTGGAACATTGGCCTACATGTGTGATTATGTCTTGTGGATCCTTAAAAGGGACCCCCGCATTGCCAAAATTATGAAGGATGACGACTACTGGTTGACCAGCATCCTCGATCCACACTATAAAGGCAAATTACAGAACATCATGTCACAAGAGAACCTAGAGCTAATATTGGCGAACAAACAAGCAACTCTGGTAAACCGTTTGTTAGAGGCATTCCCAGCACACAGCAGCGGTGCAGGTTCTACCACGAGCCATACTGGGCCAAATGGAAGAGGTGTTCGTGGTGCACACAGCCGTAGTGGCGTTGGAGTCACACGTTTCATGACCATGTTGTGGACTGATTTCTCGAGTAACGCTCACATGACTGGTAATACTCAATCGATTGCAACAGACAGGAGACAGCAGCTGTCAACTATGGTTCAAAATTACCTCTCCTCCCCTATCGATGTTCTCCCTCACAGTTCATTCCCCTTTGACTACTGGGCCTGTAAACTGGACACCTGGCCTGAATTGGCCCAATATGCTTTAGAGGAGCTTACTTGCCCTGCTGGTAGTGTGCTATCAGAAAGGATCTTCAGTGCAGCTGGATCAATCCTGAAAGAAAAAGGGACCCGGCTGTTGACCCAAACTGTTGGTGATCTAACCTTCATAAAAATGAACCATACCTGGGTTTCTAAGGATTTTGTACCACCTTCCCCTGATGACACATAGGTTGCCAGCAAAATGGCTCGCTTTGTCGTCCTCGTCCTCCGACTTCTCCAATTCCTCCATTTGCAGCTGCTGAACGTCCAGCCTAAACCTCAACATATGCCAGTTTTTCCACCTCCCTAACTGGGCTTAACCCCCCCAGGGCTGGCGACAGCACCTGGCGCACCCGGGCAAGTGCCGGTTTCCTGAGAAGGGAGGGTGTGCCCACTCGTGTGCGACGGTACTGGCAAATGGCCCCTCATAGTGTGCAAAAGTGTCTCTGACGGTGGGGGGGCCCACTCACCGTCAGACACACCGGCATACTATGACGGCCCTGTGCCAGTGCTGTCACCCACGAGTGGGCCCCCCTGCTTGCTCAGGGCCCCAGCACTTGCAATACTTACCTCTCCCTGCTCCACCGCTGTGACGTCTTCTGCGTTTCCTGACAGTGACATTCAGGTCAGAGAGCACGATGACGTCACATCTGTACGCCTCTGCCTGAACAGTCAAAGTGCAGAGAGCTGGAAGATGGCAACGCTGAGGAGTCCAGAGTAGAGCAGTGCCCAGCAAGAAGAGGTATTTCATTTTTTTTAATGTTTGGAGCAATATATGGGGAGCATTATACACTGGAGAATTATATATGCGGCCCATCATACACGTGATCATCATAGATAGGGCACATTATACACTGGAGCATTATAAATGGGGCCCATTATATATGGAGCATTATATAGGCCCATCATACACTGGAGCATCATCCATGGGGCCCATCATATACTGGAGCATCATATGGGGCCCATTATATATGGAGCATTATATTGGCCCATCATACACTGGAGCATCATCCATGGGGCTCATCACACACTGGAGCATTATAAATGGGGCCCATCAGACACTGGAGCAGCATTTACGGGGCCCATGATACACTGAAGCATTATAAATGGGGCCCATTATATATGGAGCATTATATTGGCCCATTATACACTGGAGCATCATCCATGGGGTCCATCATATACTGGAGCACTCTAAATGGGGCACATCAGACACTGGAGTAGCATATACGGGGCCCATTATACACTGGAGCATCATCCGTGTGGCCCATCATATACTGGAGCATTCTAAATGGAGCACATCAGACACTGGAGCAGCATATATGGTGTTAGGGTCCACGGAACGCACCAAATATAAGATGTAGAGAGGTGCGTTCGCAGCCCGGGGTCCACCGTGCAGGCGGAGCCTGCTGCTAGTAAGATGGCGCAAGAAGCGAACTCTGTTATCCCTCAGAGTCGCCAAAATAAACGCCGTAACGCGCTGTGGCAATATGTGCGAACTTTGTTATTCCACAGAGCCGCTAGAAGGAGTGCCGCAGCGCTATATGGAGATATGTGCGAACTCAGTTAACACCACTGAGTCGCAAAGTAAACACGCTAGGGCGCTGTCTAGCGTTGAAAGCGAACCCTGTTGCGTCACAGAGCCGCTGAGACAAACTTCTGTGTCCTGTTAGGCATCCAGGTAGACAGTTGACTGCTAAGCGAACATGGAAAGTGATCATGGACTAATGTCCTCGCGGGAGTCAAACGCAATCTATGGCGTCTGAACGCCAGGCCCTGAATACGGCAATCAAACTCCTCACCGGTTATGCCGGTAATCTAAGGCATCTAAGACACCGACCCTGACCAGCTAGCATACCAAGCTCCTCACCGATTAGGTCGGTATTGTAATGGCGTATTTCAGCCGCCCTAACCACACACACGCATGACCACACTGGCGCAAAGCATATAACGGTTGCTACTAGCGCATGGCGGCACGACCATGCCACCCTTTTATAGTAGCAACTACAGGGCCTGCCAGATAAGGACCAATAGGAAACTGTTGCAGAACACCAGTAGTTACAGGACCTTCCTGGCGGACCAATAGGAGCTGCTGCAGTACCTGAGCATGTGAACCCTGATCTCCAATGAGAGATCTCACCCTGGGCATGCTCAGAAGGGGAAAACAAGGACTGTCCTAAAGACGTCTGCTCGCCGCTAACCAGTACTGGCCACAATGGCAGAGCCTGGAGAGGCAGCAGTAATCCTCTGCACACTGTTAGACTTGGCGAGATGCTGGGACCGACATCTAAGCTGAGCAGAGTCCACTGCGGCCGGAGACGGATGGGAGACCGCAGCAGGGATGGCTCGAGATTCCCCTTGTGCAAAAGCGGGAACTCGACCTCTAACATTACCCCCCCTCCTAGGGCCTCCCTTTCTCTGGGCCTCACTACGCTCAAAGGCAGCGATGAGCTACGGAGCATGAACATGTTTGGCAGGCTCCCAGGACCTATCCTCAGGCCCATAACCCCTCCAATACACCCAAAAAAAATTTTTGCCTTGTACCACCTTGCACCCTACAATGGCGTTCACCTCATAATCATCCGTAGACGAACCCGACGTCCCGGCAGATGACTCAGGCAACGGGGAGATGACCACGGGTTTTAGAAGGGACACATGGATGGTGTCGGAGATACCAAGGCGAGGCGGAATGGCCAAACGGTAAACCACAGGGTTCACCTGCTCGAGAACCTTGAAGGGACCCAAATAGCGGGGTGCCAACTTAGTGGATTCCACCCGTAGCCTGATGTTTCGGGCGGAGAGCCACACTAGGTCGCCAGGAGCAAATGTCGGCGCGGGACGCCGATGGGCATCGGCAGAAGACCTCATCCTTTTCTTGGAAGCCTGAATGGCATCCTGGGTGCGGTCCCATATGTCCCGTGCCTCCACAGCCCAGTCTGCCACCCTGGAGTCGGCGGAAGCCATGGGCATGGGCACCGGTACCCGCGGATGCTGGCCATAATTTAAGAGGAATGGGGTCTGTCCAGTGGAGTCAGCCACAGCAGCATTGTTTAGCGCGAACTCCGCCCACGGGAGCAAGGATGCCCAGTCATCCTGCCTGGCAGAGACAAAATGTCGCAAGTAGGTGACCAAGGTCTGGTTGGCCCTCTCTACCAACCCTTTCGTCTCGGGATGATATGCAGAGGAGAGGTTCAACTCAATGCAGAGTAGATGACACAACTCTCTCCATAACTGAGACGCAAATTGGGGACCTCGATCGCTGACAATCTTGTCTGGCATATCGTGTAGACGGAAGATGTGTCTAATAAATACTGCTGCCAAGGCCCGTGCAGAAGGTAACCGTGGTAGCGGCACTAAGTGCACCATTTTGGAGAAGTGGTCGGTGATCACCCAAATGATAGTGCAACCCCGAGACTTGGGTAAGCCCACCACATCACCACATAAGTCCATCCCGACCATCTCCCAGGGCCTATCTGGCACCGGCTGAGGAAAAATTAACCCAGCTGGCCGTTGTTGAGAGGACTTGTTCCTGGCGCAGAAGACACACGCCTGAACATACTCCCCGACGTCACGGACCATATGTGGCCACCAGTATGTCCTCGCCAATAACTCAGTTGTGCTCTTTGTCCCAAAGTGTCCACCCACCCTGGACGAGTGTGCCCAAGAGAGTACCTCCAGTCGCAAATTAGTGGGCACAAAAGTCTTGCCCGGAGGCACAGACTCTAGCGAAACCGGGGCTACAGTTCTCAGGCTCTCTTCGGGGACAATAAGCCGGCTCTCTTCGGGGACAATAAGCCGAGGCTCCTCATCCTCCTCCTCTGATGACACTAAGGAGCGAGAGAGAGCGTCGGCCCGAACATTCTTCTCACCGGAGAGAAAATGGAGGGTGAAGTGGAACCGAGAGAAGAATAGGGACCATCTGGCCTGGCGAGAATTTAGCCGCTGAGCCGTTTGCAAATATACCAAGTTTTTGTGGTCGGTGAAGACTTGGAAGGGAAAATGAGCCCCCTCCAGAAGATGTCTCCACTCAGAGAAGGCCAACTCATAGCCAGCAACTCCCTGTCCCCGATGGAATAATTCCTTCCTGCTGGTGTAAAGGTCTTAGAAAAGAAGAAGCAGGGATGCTTACGACCTTGAGCATCCTTTTGATAAAGGACTGCTCCAGCACCAACAGAAGAGGCATCCACCTCTAAAATAAACGGCTTATCAACATCAGGGCGGTGTAAGATGGGAGCACTGGCAAAATGTGACTTGATGGAAGAGAATGCCTTGGAGAACTCCTCAGACCACAACTTGGGATTTGCTCCCTTCTTGGTGAGGGCTACCAAGGGAGCTACCAAAGTCGAGAAATGGGGAATGAACTGGTGATAATAATTAATGAACCCCATAAAGCGCTGCACCGCTTTAAGAGAATGGGGTTCTTGCCAGTCCATTACAGCCTGTAGTTTGGCAGGATCCATAGCCAATCCCTGGGCGGAGATGTATATAGCCCAGGAAAGGTAAGGACTCCTGCTCAAACCACCATTTCTCCAGCTTGCCATAGAGGGAGTTTGCCCGTAAGAGGTCGAAGACTTTGTTGACATCCCTCCGGTGAGAGTCTATATCTGGTGAAAAGATGAGAATATCATCCAGATAGGCTACTACAGAGGTGGAGAGCATATCCCGGAAGATATCATTGACAAAGTCTTGGAAAACAGCGGGAGCATTACAGAGCCCGAAGGGCATCACCAGGTATTCATAATGCCCATCCCTGGTATTAAAAGCTATCTTCCACTCGTACCCCTCACGGATGCGAATTAGGTTATAGGCACCACGTAGATCAAGCTTGGTAAATACTCTTGCTCCACGGAGCCTATCAAAGAGCTCAGAGATTAGGGCAACGGGTACTTATTCTTGACGGTGATGGCGTTAAGACCCCTGTAGTCAATACATGGACATAATTCTCCGTTCTTCTTTTGCACAAAGAAGAACCCCGCCCCTGCTGGTGGCACCGACTTCCTAATGAACCCTCTTGCCAGATTCTCCTAATATACTGGGACATGGCCTCCGTCTCAGGAAGCGAGAGGGGGTAGACTCTCCACTGAGGAGGTTCTGCTCCAGGCAAGAGATCAATAGGACAGTCGTATTGGCGATGAGGCGGAAGAGTCTCCGCCGCCTTCTTGGAGAAAACGTCTGCATATGACCAATAACAATGGGGAAGAGAAGTGAGATCTACGGGTATCTCTGTGGTGGTGACCTGAACGCACTCCCTGACACACCTGCCTCTACATGAATCACCCCAACCCAGTATCCTCCCAGAGGACCACTCAATATGGGGAGAGTGGTAAAGGAGCCAAGGTACCCCCAGCAACACCTCGTCTATTCCCTCGGGCAGGACAAGAAAATAAATACTCTCCTGATGGGAAGGGGACATAGATAAAGTGAGAGGGATAGTCTGGTGGGTGATTTGTGAGGGCAGAGTTGATCCATTCACTACTCGCACAGTCACCGGTTTGGCGAGCATCACCAGAGATATAGTGTGGCGGAGAGCAAATGCAGAGGACATGAAATTCCCCTCAGCTCCAGAATTCACACAGAGCTCGGCGGTGAGAGTGGATGGACCTACAGTAATTGTCCCCTTAAAGGACAACTTGGTGGAAAATGCCGCAGTGTCTAGTGAACCTCCTCCCAAGGTCACTAGACGCGACCGTTTTCCTGACCGCTGTGGACATTTGTGTCACGCTGTCTAATGATATGTATACAATGTCAGTAAACTATTAATACAGGAACAACACTCTATACAACAACTAGTATAGCAACATCAGCATGTAAGTATAGAATAGATTTACCTGACACGATATCTGCTGAACTCAGGGTTAATCTTGAGGACTTGATGAGCTGAAACAGGAAAGAGGTGGACCGGGATCTAACCTGACCCTAAACTGGGGTCCTAACTAATCCCTCACCTTGGAGGTACTGATAATGGTTCAGAGGTCCAAGTCTCCAACCTAACCCTGTCTCCTATCAGACCCTGAACCCTGTAATCAGTCCTAAGAAGGATCCTGACTACCACCAAAGGGATATGGGCTGATCTTAGCTAAATACACAGATTAGACATATAAGACAGACAGGATAACACTCGCTTGCATACACACTCAAACACCAAAGGAACATAAATGGTCTGGGAAATAAACTCTAACCAAGTTGAGCTTAGAACAACTAAGGAGCTCACAACTAAAGTCTATACAGATTCATTCCTATCTGTGGTCTGCATGAAGGTTTCACTGGCAACTCCCCAAGCAGACAACCAGGAATTTAAAGGAAACCAATCAACAAATAATCAATTGCAGCCGGGAGAAACTGCACCCAGTCCCAGCACCGAGCACAGACAGAATTAACTCCCTAGCTGCCAAACACAAAGAAACAGCAGCTCAGCTGTGAGAAGTCAAAATGTGCAACCGCGACGATCTTCGTGGCAATGCACACATGACAGTACCCCCCCTTCTACGAGGGGCCTCCGGACCCTCAGGGCCAGGCCTGCCCGGGTGAGTTCTGTGGAAGGTCCGAACCAAACGATCTGCGTTAACATCAGACGCAGGACCCACGTCCTCTCCTCTGGACCATACCCCTTCCAATGCACCAAGTACTGAAGGGACCGGCGATTCAGACGTGAGTCAATGATCTTTGATACTTGAAATTCCAAGTTACCATTGACCAACACAGGAGGAGGAGGTAGAGGTGACGGTATGACTGGTGCCACATACCTTTTAAGTAATGACTTGTGGAACACATTATGAATTTTAAACGTAGGAGGGAGGTCCAGACGAAATGCCACAGGATTAATTATGGAACTGATCCTGTACGGCCCGATGAATCTGGGACCCAGTTTCCAGGAGGGCACTTTAAGTTTTATATTCCTGGTAGACAACCATACCAGATCGTTCACATTCAGATCTGGACCAGAAACTCTCCTCCTATCAGCCATACGTTTGTAACGGTTCCCCATCGCACTCAGATTATTCAATACACCTCTCCACACAGAAGCAAGTGACGACGAGAAACGCTCCTCCTCAGGAACCCCAGAAGGGCCCCCCCCATTGAAAGTACAAAACTGGGGATGAAAACCATATGCCCCAAAAAACGGGGACTTACCAGTGGACTCGCTCCGCCTGTTGTTAAGAGCGAACTCTGCCAGAGGCAAGAAAGAAGACCAGTCCTCTGGTTCTCTGAGACAAAACACCGGAGATATGTCTCTAAGCTCTGATTCAGACGCTCTGTCTGACCATTGGTCTGCGGATGAAAAGCCGAGGAAAATGACAATTGCATCCCCCGACGTAAACAAAATGCCCTCCAAAATTTGGACACAAACTGAGACCCCCTATCTGACACCACATCAGAAGGCAACCCATGAAGTCTAACGATCTCCCTAATGAACACCTGCGCCAGAGTTTTAGCATTAGGGAGTGCAGGAAGAGCAACGAAATGTGCCATCTTACTGAACCTGTCAACAACCACCAGTATGACAGTATTCCCTGACGACGGAGGAAGGTCCGTAATGAAGTCCATAGATAAATGAGTCCATGGACGCTCCGGAAGTTTCAAGGGTAAAAGGGTCCCAGACGGACGGGTATGAGGGGTTTTAGAGCGAGCACACACCCCACATGACGCGACAAAAGTTAATAACATCTTTATTAGCATTAGGCCACCAAAACCGGCGAGAAAGGAGATCTAAAGTAGCCTTACTCCCTGGATGTCCTGCTAGAGCAGAATTATGATGTGCCTCAATAACCTTTTGTCTCAACAGATTTGGGACAAACAGTCTCCCTGGAGGTCCTGCAGGGGCGTCCCCCTGAGCCTCTAACACCTCCTCCTCAAGCTCAGAAAATACAGCCGACACTACCACCCCCTCCTGAAGGATAGGACTCGGGTCATCCGTTTTCCCGGCCCCTGGGAAACTGCGAGACAAGGCATCAGCCTTTACATTCTTAGACCCCGGGCGATAAGTGACGACAAAATTAAACCTGGTAAAAAACAACGACCATCGAGCTTGTCTGGAATTCAGACGCTTAGCGGATTCCAAATACAACAGGTTCTTGTGATCAGTAATAACGGTAACCGGGTGGACTGCCCCCTCCAAAAAGTGACGCCATTCTTCAAAAGCTAACTTAATGGCCAAAAGTTCCCTATTGCCGATATCATAATTCCTTTCGGCGGACGACAATTTCTTAGAAAAGAAAGCGCACGGATGCCATTTACCAGGGGACGGACCCTGGGACAATATAGCACCCACCCCTACGTCAGACGCATCCACCTCCACAATGAACGGCTGAGATGCATCTGGTTGGATGAGAACGGGTGCCGAAGCAAAACATTTCTTCAAAGAGGAAAAGGCTTGGCAAGCTTTGTCCGACCATTTAGAAAAATCCGTCCCTTTTCTTGTCATGTCAGTGAGAGGTTTGACGACAGATGAGAAATTACAAATAAATTTCCGGTAGTAGTTAGCAAACCCCAAAAAACGCTGCAGAGCCTTAAGATCCCCTGGCTGATCCCATTCAAGCACTGCTCTCACCTTTTCAGGGTCCATACGGAAACCGGAGGCTGACACCAAAAAACCCAAAAACTGAAGTTCCTGTACGGCAAATACACACTTCTCCAGTTTGGCGTATAGTTTATTGTCTCGCAAGATCTGCAACACCTGTCTCACATGCTCCTGATGAGACACAAGATCTGGTGAGTAAATTAAAATGTCGTCCAAATATACAACCACAAACAGCCCCACCAGGTGACGAAAAATGTCATTAACAAAATGTTGGAATACTGCTGGTGCAGTAGTCAGACCAAAAGGCATGACAAGGTTCTCATAATGTCCCTCCGGGTGTTAAACGCCGTTTTCCACTCATCCCCCTCTTTTATCCTAATCAGATTATACGCCCCCCTGAGATCCAATTTAGAGAACCATTTGGCGCCAACAATTTGATTGAAGAGATCAGGAATACAGAGGGAGTGGATACGGATCTCGAACAGTAATCCGATTAAGTTCGCGGAAATCCAAGCAAGGGCGTAGGCCTCCATCTTTTTCTTCACAAAGAAGAACCCCGCGGCTACTGGGGAAGATGAAGGTCTAATATGCCTTTGGCCAGACTTTCAGAAATATAATCTTTCATAGCCTGCCTCTCAGGACCAGAAAGATTATAAACCTAGCTTTAGGAACTTAGCATCAGGAAGAAATTAATAGAGCAGTCATACACCGATGAGGAGGCAACTCCTGACACCCCTCCTCAGAGAAAACATCCCCAAAGTCCTCCAAAAAAGGAGGCAAATGTACTAGGCACGACCGCACTGATGACTGTGTTCATGCAGTTACTTTTGCAAAACTCCCCCATTGGCTTATTTCTCTGGACTGCCAATTAATCACAGGGTTATGTTTAACCAACCAAGGAAGTCCCAACACAATGGAGTAGGTAGACCCTCCAACACATAACAAGATAATTGTTCCCTATGTATTGCCCCTACCCGAAGGTCAATGTT
Organism: Oophaga sylvatica; assembly: GCA_033576555.1. NCBI lineage: Eukaryota > Metazoa > Chordata > Amphibia > Anura > Dendrobatidae > Oophaga > Oophaga sylvatica. The sequence continues at coordinate 16,273 of JARQOD010006404.1, read as the reverse complement.
ATGAACCTCATGAACAAAGCTACCTTGGCCGAGAGGCCTGGCGTCAATGGAGAATATAGGGATCGGTTTGACCAATACACTCAGATGCATACCTTGAGCCTGAGCAAACTGAGCGTCAACCAGATTAGCCCCGGAACCCACTATCAAGAAGAACAGAAAATCTCTCCACTCTCGTACCAACTCACCACCTCCACTGGTACAAGGAACTGAGAAGAACTGCGGACTGAAATACATACTCCCAGGTTGTCGTCCACCACACAACCTGGGATTAACAGTTTTCCGGCGACTTTTGCTCAACAAGGCACGGGATGGACATTCCCCAACAAAATGTCCCTCTTTCCCGCAGAAAAACACCTTCTAGTCCTGCGGCGTACCGCCAATCCCCTCCTACGAAATGATGTCCCTCCCAACTGCATAGGCTCCTCCGAACAGACAAGGGGAACCTCAACATAAGGGACTTTAGTAGTAGGTGGAGTAACAACAGGGGTGGGGTTACCTCACCCTCTCCCGAAGCCGTCTATCAGTACGGATAGCTAGGCCATAGCAGCCTCCAGGATGGAGGAGACTCATACTGAGCCAAAACGTCCTTTAATTTGTCAGAAAGCCCATGACAAAACTGGCTTCTAAGAGCTGGGTCATTCCACTGAGTATCTGTGGCCCATCTACGAACTCAGAAGCAAATTCCTCTGCCGGACGATCTCCCTGCTGTATCTTACGTAATTTTGTCTCAGCAAGAGAGACCCGATCTGGGTCATCATATACCAACCCAGGGCAGTAAAAAATCGATCTACGACAGTAGAGCCGGGGATCCCGGAGGAAGGGAAAGGCCCAGGATTGAGGGTCCCCTTGCAGAGTGAGATAACAATTCCCACTCTCTGCTCTTCACTCCCTGATGATCGAGGCCGAAGCCGAAAATACAATTTACATGCCTTCCCTGAAGGAAAAAATTTGTCTCGCCCACCAGTGAACCTGTCCGGGAGAGCACTTTAGGTTCAAATCTGGTTTGCTCCAGGGAGACAAAACTTTGGACTTAATGTCCGTCAGCTCCATGGATAATCCCTGCAACTGCAGAGCCAGCTGGGCTACTGGATCCATGGTAACTGGGAATAATTTTATGGCCAGTGAAAATGTCACGCGTCTTATGATATGTGATACGATGTCAGTAAACTATTCTAAACAGAACAACACTCTATACAACAACTAGATTAGCAACATCAGCATGTAAGTATAGAATAGATTTACCTGACACGATATCGTCTGAACTCAGGGTTAATCTTGAGGACTTGATAACTGTCACAGGAAAAGAGGATGGACCGGGGATCTAACTGACCCTAAACTGGGGTCCTAACTAATCCCTAACCTTGGAGGTACTGATAATGGTTAGAGGTCAGTTAGCACCCTCTCCTTCATTGAACCGTAACATCTGAGATCTCTGATACACCAAGGACTAGGTATGTTGACATTCCGATACCGAATATCGGGTATCGCGATATTCGCGTTATGGAATCCGATCTTAATTCGATACTTTTCCATATCGTATACCGGAATCGGAAGTTCCCATAATTCTTTGAGAGGCAATGTGATTTTAGTCAGCCAATGAGGAATCCTACGAAGTGTGGGCACATCCTGTAATGCTGCGGTCATCTTAACTAATGGCATGGCTGTGATTGGCTGCTGAAATGATGTCAGAATGCACTATAAAAGGCGCCGCCGCCATTTAGCGTCACTGTGCTGTGAACTCAGTAAGGGACAGAACGCTACTCTGCTCACTCTGAGGGACAGTTAATATTGCGATTTTGTGTACTACTGTGCTTGAGGCAGGCTAGTTTACCAACCGCTGTGTAAAGCTTCATTTTGCCAGTGTTGTTTTAACAGCTCTGTGCAAGGTGTGTGTGTGACAGTGCAGTGACGCTGCAGTTTGCTCTGCATCCACCGCTGTTTGTAGGCATCTGCACGTGTCACTGCTCTTTTTTTTTTTTATTTTATTTAGTGAATTGGTGCAGCTCCATTATATTAGAAAAAAATCAAATCTATTAGTGTGACGTGCTTCCATCCGTATACAATACATTGGTTGCAAACACTATAGAACTACACAAAGGAGCTTTTCACAGATAGTGAATAGTTGTGTTTCAGTGTTCACTGCAGTCTGTGAGGTTTTGATTTTTTGAGTGCAGATCACGCTCCAGTTAGTTCTTCAACCACTGCCGGTTGTAGTCTGCTGAGCGTGTGTCACTGCCTCATCCTTCACATTTTTCTCTAATTGGTGCTGCTCCATTTTAGTGGAAAAAAATCTAATCTATTAGTGTGACGCGCTTCCATCCGTATACAATACATTGGTTGCAAACACTATAGAACTACACAAAGGAGCTTTTCACAGATAGTGAATAGTTGTGTTTCAGTGTTCACTGTAGTCTGTGAGTTTTCATTTTGTGAGTGCAGATACGCTCCAGTTTGTACTTCAACCACTGCCGGTTGTAGTCTGCTGAGCGTGTGTCACTGCCTCATCCTTCACATTTTTCTCTAATTGGTGCTGCTCCATTTTAGTGGAAAAAAATCTAATCTATTAGTGTGACGCGCTTCCATCCGTATACAATACATTGGTTGCAAACACTATAGAAGTACACAAAGGAGCTTTTCACAGATAGTGAATAGTTGTGTTTCAGTGTTCACTGTAGTCTGTGAGCTTTTCATTTTGTGAGTGCAGATTACGCTCCAGTTTGTACTTCAACCACTGCCGGTTGTAGTCTGCTGAGCGTGTGTCACTGCCTCATCCTTCACATTTTTCTCTAATTGGTGCTGCTCCATTTTAGTGGAAAAAAATCTAATCTATTAGTGTGACGCGCTTCCATCCGTATACAATACATTGGTTGCAAACACTATAGAACTACACAAAGGAGCTTTTCACAGATAGTGAATAGTTGTGTTTCAGTGTTCACTGTAGTCTGTGAGCTTTTCATTTTGTGAGTGCAGATTACGCTCCAGTTTGTACTTCAACCACTGCCGGTTGTAGTCTGCTGAGCGTGTGTCACTGCCTCATCCTTCACATTTTTCTCTAATTGGTGCTGCTCCATTTTAGTGGAAAAAAATCTAATCTATTAGTGTGACGCGCTTCCATCCGTATACAATACATTGGTTGCAAACACTATAGAACTACACAAAGGAGCTTTTCACAGATAGTGAATAGTTGTGTTTCAGTGTTCACTGTAGTCTGTGAGCTTTTCATTTTGTGAGTGCAGATTACGCTCCAGTTTGTACTTCAACCACTGCCGGTTGTAGTCTGCTGAGCGTGTGTCACTGCCTCATCCTTCACATTTTTCTCTAATTGGTGCTGCTCCATTTTAGTGGAAAAAAATCTAATCTATTAGTGTGACGCGCTTCCATCCGTATACAATACATTGGTTGCAAACACTATAGAACTACACAAAGGAGCTTTTCACAGATAGTGAATAGTTGTGTTTCAGTGTTCACTGTAGTCTGTGAGCTTTTCATTTTGTGAGTGCAGATTACGCTCCAGTTTGTACTTCAACCACTGCCGGTTGTAGTCTGCTGAGCGTGTGTCACTGCCTCATCCTTCACATTTTTCTCTAATTGGTGCTGCTCCATTTTAGTGGAAAAAAATCTAATCTATTAGTGTGACGCGCTTCCATCCGTATACAATACATTGGTTGCAAACACTATAGAACTACACAAAGGGGCCTTTCACAGATACTGAACAGTTGTCTGCAGGGTTCACTGTAGTCTGTGAGGAATAACCACACTTAGGCCTTAACTTTTCTGACTTTCTTTATCAATCTACCAAGATGAAGAAGTCAGTGAGTAAGGCACGTGGTCGTGGTCGAGGCCGTGGATTTGCAGCAGGGAGAGGACGTGGGGATTCTGTGGCTGCTGCCGCACCCAGTGACACAGCATCCACCAGTTTTCCCCGTGAGCGTTCCTTTATGCGCACTTTTGTAGGAGCTCAGCGTACCCCCCTGCTGCGTGAAGAACAAATTGAAGCCGTTGTTGGTTGGATGGCAGCCAATGCATCGACTTCAATACCTTCCACCTCCTCTCAGGACCACAGCACTGTTGAACAACCATCAGTCTCTTCACCGCCTGCCAAATTGCCCAGGCAGTCAGAGAGCTCTGTACAGGAGCCAGCTGAGTCTCTGCTTCTGTTCTCAGAATCTGTTGGCTTGGAAACAGGGGCCCAGCCAAGCAGCATTCTGGAATGTGAAGAAGAGGCAGTATGCAGTGATGCGCAACAGCTGTGTCTCTCTGAATCTGAAGAGGCGGGTGAGCCAGTGCCGATGGTCAGCACACCGCAGAACGCATCTGATGATGATGAGACTCAGTTGCCAGTTTCTGTTGAGCATGGTGCTGGCCAGACCACCCAACAACAGCAGGTGTTGGAAGAGGGTAGTGGTGGAGATGATGAGGTCCAAGACCCAACATGGCGTGAGGAACAGGAAGGTGGTGGGAGCAGCTCTGAGGAAGAGATTGCACCAACGGTCCAAACAGTAGGGAGAGGTAGGCTGCAGACTCGCTTGCCTGTAGCCTCCAGTTTGGCACCCGTTCGGAGCAGTTCTCTTACAACAGCCAAACCGGGCGCTCCCAGGACTTGCTCTGCGTGGTCCTTTTTTGATACAGTTGCAGATGATATTTGCTATGTCAAATGCAAGCTGTGTAATCAAAAAATTAAAAGAGGTAAAAGTGTCAGTAACCTTAATACAACAAATATGTGGAAACATGTGCGGTCAAAGCACTTTGTTGAGTTACAAAGACACACTGGAGATGTAGGCCAACCTACAGCAGCACCTACATCTTCAGCTCCTGTTGGAGCCTCTTCCTCCAGTTCACACACAGCTGGTAAGGCTTCCTCAAAGGATCGCCATGGAAGAACCTCTGTCACTGTTGTCCAGAGACACAGTGTTATTCCACCCACAGGTGCAAGTTCCCTGTCATCCTCACACACCCAGGCCACAAAACAGCCATCGGTAGCACAGGCATGGGATAAAAGACGGCCATACTCGGCAAACCATCCACGAGCACAGGCTCTGAATGCTGTCATTGCAAAACTCCTGTCCCTTGAAATGCTGTCATTCAGGCTGGTGGAGACTGACAGTTTCCGTGAATTAATGGCATTGGCAGTCCCACAATACAATGTGCCCAGCCGATTTTATTTCAGCAGGCAAGCCGTCCCTGGTCTGCAAAAGCATGTTGAGGCAAAAATTAAACATGCGCTACTAAACGCCGTCAGTAGCAAGGTCCACCTGACCACCGATGCGTGGACCAGTACCCATGGCCAGGGACGATACCTTTCACTCACTGCCCATTGGGTGAATGTTGTGGAGCCGGGTACAGATCTTGCGAGTGGCGCTGTACGTGTTCTGCCAACTCCAAGGATTGCCGGAATCAAGTCTGTCCACATTGACTCCTCCTCCTACTCCAGTTCCTCAGAATCATCGCTGCAGGAGCCGTCACGGTCTACCTCCACATGGACCCGTGGACGCTTACCTGATGCGACCGATATGAGCACAGCCGTGGCCAAACGGCAACAGGCCGTTCTGAAATTAATTCCCATGGGGAATCGAAGCCACACAGCGCAGGAGGTCTGGAATGCCATCAAGCAGGAGAGCGACGTGTGGTTTTTGCCAGCGAATCTCCAGCCAGGTTGGTAGTGTGTGACAATGGCCGAAATCTGGTGGCAGCTCTGGGCCTTGGCAACCTCACTCACATACCATGTCTGGCACATGTGCTCAACTTGGTCGTGCAGAGTTTTTTGAGGGACTATCCGGATCTTGATGCACTGCTGCACAAGGTCCGCCTAGAGTGCGCTCACTTGCGACGTTCCAGCATGGCCAGATCGCGCATTGCAGCTCTGCAACGCAGATTGCGCCTTCCTGAACATCGCATCATATGTGACGTATCCACCAGGTGGAATTCAACGTTACATATGTTGGAGCGGTTGTGTGAGCAGCAGCCAGCAGTTATGGAGTATCAGCTGCATCAGGCGCAATCAACACGCAATTTGCGCCGTCCACACTTCACCATTAATGAGTGGGCCACTATGAAGGACATGTGCCACGTTTTGCGTGCGTTTGATGAGTCAACGCGGATGGCGAGTGCAGATGATGCACTAGTCAGCCTGACTGTCCCCCTTATCTGCCTGCTTCAAAAAACACTGCAAGCAATAAGGGATGAGGTTTTGGAAGAGGTGGAGGATGAGGAGTCACAAATTCCATCACCTTCTGGAAAGTCAGCGCAACGTGGTTCCTCACAAAGGGCTGGGCAGGGCTCACTTTGTGAGGAGGATGAGGAGGAGGAGTCAATGGAGGAGGAAGACATCGCTCCAGAGGGAGGTACACAACGCTCTAGTCAGTATGTAGAGCGAGGGTGGGGTGATGCAGAGCAGGCAGAGATAACGCCTCTTGCAGAGGACAGCGTTTCTTTGCCAGTTGGGAGTCTGCAGCACATGGTTGATTTCATGCTGCAGTGCCTAAGAAACGACCGCCGCATCGCCCACATTCTCACGACGTCTGATTATTGGGTGTACACCCTCCTAGACCCTCGCTACCGGGACAACGTCAAAAGCCTCATCACACCGTTGAACCGGGAGCGTAAAATGCGGGAGTACCAAGACACACTGGTGCAATCCCTAATGTTCTACCTTACTGCCGAGAGCACTGCTGCTGCTACTGCTTTACAAAGCAGCTCTGTGCGTCGAGGCAGTGTAGAGAGCTCTGCAACAAGAGGGAGCACACGCAGTGCCTCTGCACAGGGAAAGACCAGTATGTTCAAAATGTGGCAAAGTTTTGTGGCAGCGCCACAAATGTCTACACCATCCGAGAGGGCTCCAGTCAGCGGGAGGCAACGTATCCGTCAGATGGTGACAGACTACTTGGCTTTGCCTCTCAGTGTACTCCCAGATGGCTCTTCCCCATTCAAGTTTTGGGTCTCTAAGCTGGATACATGGCCAGAGCTTAGCCAGTATGCATTGGAGGTGCTGGCTTGCCCTGCTGCCAGTGTATTATCGGAGCGCGTCTTTAGTGCTGCAGGTGGTGTACTAACAGACCGTCGCATGCGACTATCCTCCGATAATGTAGACCGGCTTACTTTTCTGAAAATGAACAAGGCATGGATCTCGCCAGAATTTGTCTGTCCGTTTTCAGATTAAATAACTGGTTCGCAACGTTATCCATGTCTCCTGTTATGTTCATCTTTCTACCACCTGAACTCTACTCCCTGGGCTCCAACACTGCCAGTTGCTGCTCAGAAGTGTCGTGTCCACAGAACAAAACACAAGCTCTACTGTTAGTGGGGTTCAGTAACGCCAGCTGTTCCCCTGCTGTGTCAACGGCAAGAAGTGTCCTGTTCCCGACACATGGACAGAAAAACACATGACCAACATGCTCCAAATAGGGAAGAGCCGTCACCCTGCTTGTTATGCTGAAAACATGAAATTGTGAAGTTTTGCAGGCCTAGAATGATAAATTTTTAAAGACAAATATGGACAAATAATAATTTGTCATCACAGCGCATATCTGCACATGTCTATTAGAAATGGTAACAAAAAATAAAACATAGTCTACTCTTCACATTTTTAAATTAATGCATAAAAGTACATTTCAGACTTATGAATTAATGCTTTTAAGGAACTTTATCTGTACCTGTAAGATAATGCACTCAATGGATGTACGAATCATTACATCCTCATCATCATCATCACGAGTTTTATTTATGACAGACATTATAAAATACACATACTGATGCCAACTGTAACTTCAAACACCATATATGAAATGGCCAGCATGTAAACATGGTAATAATGTCCAATAATAAATTATTACATCTAGAAAGTGCATCATGCATACTGACAATAGGTACTTATACCTGCAAGTGCTGTTGAAACAACCACAAGAGATATAAATTAATACTGGTATATAGGTATCACAGTGCATAGTTACTCATGGACAATGTTGATGTAATACTGTATCTCAATTAAGTCAGCGTCAACCATTAGGCTTGTTAGTCTTGTACATTGTTAAAGAGGGAACGTAATTTTTGGTTTGTCATAGGTGTAGTATTACACATTAAATTATTACTGCTGTATTTTTTTTGGCGTCCCTAGTGCGCAATAACGCAGCCTAACCTCACATTTGATAGTCAGCTAATTGCCACACGCTACCCTACCCTACGCGTGACAGTAGGAAGGTAGTGTTGACGGATAAAGCTTTGCGCAAACAGACATTCTTTTACCCTCTTCAACACTCTACAAGCAAAAAATGCATGATTTCAGCCGCAGACTTTATTGACGTACAGTATAACATCGGCATTACCCATCAGAGGCTGTCCACTGTGTGATACAGACATAGAATATACCTTTGCTATCCGTAGCCTTTGTTTCACCTACACTTGCAGGCACACACTTAAATTGTGACAAACAATGCCTAATGTTTTTTTAAATGGTTATTTTTTATTGTACATTATTGTGTCATCAATCACATTGATGAGTCCATGCTGGACATGTCATACATGCTATAGAAAGTTACGATTTTATGAACTTAAATAATTAAATTGTCTGTGACTGTCACATAAAATTTGCGATGATGATGATGAGTGACTATTACAAAATCCATTGTCTTCACTATGTTATAGTTTAACATTGCGTTCCTTAAGCATTATTCATAAAAAAAAAAATGTACTTTTATTCTTAAATTTACAACACTATATTTTGTTACCAATTTTTTGGGTGTTGTGTTGTTCCATTTATTTTTGGCATGTGCATATATGCGTTTATATTTGTATTTTCTTTATTTTTCCTTCTTGAAATTAGAAAACATGTGTATCTTTGTACCGTGTTAGCCAGTAGATAGAAAAATATTTAGACTTCAGAGTCAGCAGTGGTTCATACCTTTTTATGGATAACTGAAAAGATGGAAACAAATTGCAAGCTTTCAAGGCTACTCACGTCTCTTCATCAGGGAAAGACTAACTAAAAAAATTAAGCATCACATATTTCTATACACAACAGGACACAGGAATATTGCAATAGGTAAGACAAGTAAGTGACGTGTATCAGAACTGTCATTATCTCACAGGGATGAACATAAATATTCAAACAGTTCCTAGATAAGGATAGAAAGTTTGATTGCCCTCTCATTGGCGTATTTTTTGGGGTTTTCATGACCCTGGAAGGGCATAGACGCAGATTCCTTAATTGATATAGAATGACATAAATCCATGTGATCTATTCATTCCATCACTAACAGTGTCAAAGGTCATGATGAGCTTATATTCTGAAACCTTTGTACGTTTCTCATATTTGAAGTTATATTTTAATAACAGTAATTCCATATCCATGATGCTATGACGCGGGCATACAAAAGTCTTTTGCCACAGCTAAATTCATTAATTTATCTGTGATTGTGTGGCGCTGATAATTCATCCTTGTTCTCCTTTTTGTTGCCGGTCTCCCCTCACTTGTCCCTCCCTCACTTGTCTTAGCTATTCCTGTGTCCTGTTGTGTGTAGAAATATGTGATTCTTCATTTTTGGCTTTACTCTTAGCCTGATGAAGACACCTGAGTAGTCTCGAAAGCTTTGAATTTGTTACCATATTTTCAGTTAGCCATTAAACGTTATCAACCACAGAGGACTGTCAAGTATAAATATTTTTCTATTCTTGTAATTGAAATTTATCATTTTATTGTTGTAGTAAAACTTCATTTATTCTTGTTTGAAGTACATACATTTGCAATGGCCACGTAACAAGGCAATAACTCAATATTTTATGCCTACACCCTCCTTGACCCTGGGCTCCAACACCGCCAGTTGTTGCTTGGAAGTGCTGTTAGCACAGTTAACACTTGCTCCTGTGTTACTGGGGTTCAGTAATGTCAGCTGTTCCCCTGCTGTGTGAACGGCAAAAGTCCTGCTGCCTCCACCATGTTCTTTCTCATCCCTGGTTACAACACCGCCAGTTGTTTCTCGGAAGTGCTGTTAGCACAGTTAACACTTGCTCCTGTGTTACTGGGGTTCAGTAATGTCAGCTGTTCCCCTGCTGTGTGAACGGCAAAAAGTCCTGCTGCCTCCACCATGTTCTCTTCTCATCCCTGGGTTACAACACCGCCAGTTGTTTCTCGGAAGTGCTGTTAGCACAGTTAACACTTGCTCCTGTGTTACTGGGGTTCAGTAATGTCAGCTGTTCCCCTGCTGTGTGAACGGCAAATAGTCCTGCTGCCTCCACCATGTTCTCTTCTCATCCCTGGGTTACAACACCGCCAGTTGTTTCTCGGAAGTGCTGTTAGCACAGTCTACACTTGCTCCTGTGTTACTGGGGTTCAGTAATGTCAGCTGTTCCCCTGCTGTGTGAACGGCAAAAGTCCTGCTGCCTCCACCATGTTCTCTTCTCATCCCTGGGTTACAACACCGCCAGTTGTTTCTCGGAAGTGCTGTTAGCACAGTCTACACTTGCTCCCGTGTTACTGGGGTTCAGTAATGTCAGCTGTTCCCCTGCTGTGTGAACGGCAAAAGTCCTGCTGCCTCCACCATGTTCTCTTCTCATCCCTGGGTTACAACACCGCCAGTTGTTTCTCGGAAGTGCTGTTAGCACAGTCTACACTTGCTCCGTGTTACTGGGGTTCAGTAATGTCAGCTGTTCCCCTGCTGTGTGAACGGCAAAAGTCCTGCTGCCTCCACCATGTTCTCTTCTCATCCCTGGGTTACAACACCGCCAGTTGTTTCTCGGAAGTGCTGTTAGCACAGTCTACACTTGCTCCTGTGTTACTGGGGTTCAGTAATGTCAGCTGTTCCCCTGCTGTGTGAACGGCAAAAGTCCTGCTGCCTCCACCATGTTCTCTTCTCATCCCTGGGTTACAACACCGCCAGTTGTTTCTCGGAAGTGCTGTTAGCACAGTCTACACTTGCTCCTGTGTTACTGGGGTTCAGTAATGTCAGCTGTTCCCCTGCTGTGTGAACGGCAAAAGTCCTGCTGCCTCCACCATGTTCTCTTCTCATCCCTGGGTTACAACACCGCCAGTTGTTTCTCGGAAGTGCTGTTAGCACAGTTAACACTTGCTCCCGTGTTACTGGGGTTCAGTAATGTCAGCTGTTCCCCTGCTGTGTGAACGGCAAAAAGTCCTGCTGCCTCCACCCTGTTCTCTTCTCATCCCTGGGTTACAACACCGCCAGTTGTTTCTCTCGGAAGTGCTGTTAGCACAGTCTACACTTGCTCCTGTGTTACTGGGGTTCAGTAATGTCAGCTGTTCCCCTGCTGTGTGAACGGCAAATAGTCCTGCTGCCTCCACCCTGTTCTCTTCTCATCCCTGGGTTACAACACCGCCAGTTGTTTCTCGGAAGTGCTGTTAGCACAGTCTAACACTTGCTCCCGTGTTACTGGGGTTCAGTAATGTCAGCTGTTCCCCTGCTGTGTGAACGGCAAACAGTCCTGCTGCCTCAACTTTAATTTCCATGGGTACCTTCTGCTACCCATCCGGGTTCCAGTACCGTCAGCTGGTTCTCCGCAGTGCCTTTGGCGTAGGTGCCTCCATGTCGGTATCCGAGTTCCAGCAACGTCTGCTGGTCCTTGGTAGTGCTTTGGAGCACAGGTACCTCCTGCTTAGTAACCGTGTCCCAGTAACGTCAGCTGGTCCTCGGTTGTGCCATTGGCTCTTTTCCTTCTGCTGACCCTCCGGGTTCCAGCACAGTCAGCTGGTCCTCGTTACTTTCATTGGCTCTTGTACCTTCTGCTACTCATCCGGGTTCCAGTACCGTCAGCTGGTTCTCCGCAGTGCCTTTGGCCTAGGTGCCTCCATGTCGGTATCCGAGTTCCAGCAACGTCTGCTGGTCCTTGGTAGTGCTTTGGAGCACAGGTACCTCCTGCTTAGTAACCGTGTCCCAGTAACGTCAGCTGGTCCTCGGTTGTGCCATTGGCTCTTTTCCTTCTGCTGACCCTCCGGGTTCCAGCACAGTCAGCTGGTCCTCGTTACTTCCATTGGCTTTTGTACCATCACCAACAGGACAAAGAAGGTTAAGACAAACTACAAGATACAGAACAAGAGACAGAAGAACAATAAGCAGAAGATCAAAAAGCAGAAGAACATTAAGTATAAGACCAAAATGAAGAGCAAAATATATGCTCTAAATTCTAAGCAGAAGAAGACTAAGCAGTGTATGGGGGTGAGTCCGTTCCTCCTCGTGGTGCCCCTGGAAAATGCCTGATGCTGCTGCAGGCTAAACTGAACGCGGACAAATACTGTTGTAATTAAAATCTTTCGTGACAGCAAGAACGGAAGGATGAAAATTCAGAGTTTTACAGATTACAAGTACAGGAATGTCTGTCACAAATAAGAATATGATGAAAAGGATGAATAGGAAGAAGATGAAGAAGTAGAATATGAAGAATAATAACTGTTTAATAAGAACAATATAAGTAATGTTAACAAAAAGATGAATAGCAAGAAGTTTTAGAAGATTAATAAGGTGAAGATGAAGAATAATTTGATGAGAAAGATGATGCTGCTGAAAATTATGAAGGAGAAAGTGTGTGAAAAGTTAAAAAGGTGAAGACCATGGAAGTTGTGAAACAGACATATTTGACAAAATAGAAAAAAGGTTAACAACATTGTCAATTTGTTCGTCAATCCGAACGTATTTCCTAAAAAAAAATAAATAATGCTATTCCATTGGATTGGGTCAAACATCTATGCCTTTAATGTCTCCTCAACCTCCCCCAATACATTCTACATTACTCTTTCTTGTTTTCCTTCATGTACAATTAACCAACAAGGCAAGAATGGGTTTTTTTTAATTTCGATATTTTGTTCCCATAGACTTACATGGGACTTCCGGTATCGGTATCGGGTATCGCCGATATTTTAGTGATATCGGCGATACCATTACGATTCCGATACTTTAGGATATCGGAAAGTATCGCTCAACTCTACTGATAATGGTTCAGAGGTCCAAGTCTCCAACCTAACCCTGTCTCCTATCAGACCCTGAACCCTGTAATCAGTCCTAAGAAGGATCCTGACTACCACCAAAGGGATATGGGCTGATCTTAGCTAAATACACAGATTAGACATATAAGACAGACAGGATAACACTCGCTTGCATACACACTCAAACACCAAAGGAACATAAATGGTCTGGGAAATAAACTCTAACCAAGTTGAGCTTAGAACAACTAAGGAGCTCACAACTAAAGTCTATACAGATTCATTCCTATCTGTGGTCTGCATGAAGGTTTCACTGGCAACTCCCCAAGCAGACAACCAGGAATTTAAAGGAAACCAATCAACAAATAATCAATTGCAGCCGGGAGAAACTGCACCCAGTCCCAGCACCGAGCACAGACAGAATTAACTCCCTAGCTGCCAAACACAAAGAAACAGCAGCTCAGCTGTGAGAAGTCAAAATGTGCAACCGCGACGATCTTCGTGGCAATGCACACATGACAATTTGCTGGCATAGTGTCCTAACTGCTGGCAGATGTTACAGACCACGGGTACTCGAGTGTCCCGGGACTAAGGTCCTGCTCGAGAAACCTCCATGGCCTCATGGGAGTTGAGCGCCTGGCTGGAAGATTCTAGAGGTCTGGAGAAGGTGGGAGCCAGCCGGAACCTCTGCCTACACTGGGACCGCTCCAACCTCCGCTCGTGAAAACGGAGGTCGATGCGGGTAGATATGGCGATAAATTTTTTCAGTGTGGCGGGAATCTCCCTGGTAGCCAAGGCGTCTTTCACATGGCCCGCTAGTCCTCTCCAAAACACAGGAATGAGGACTTTATCCGGCCAGTCCAACTCCGAAGACAGAGTCCGAAATTGGACAGCAAAATAGCTGATCTAGGACGAACCCAGTAAATTTGCCAGGAGTTGGAGCGCCGCATTGTGGGTAACCTGAGGTCCTAGAAAGACCTTTTTTAGAGCCTCCAGAAAACGAGGAGCACTCTGCACCACACGGTCGTCACACTCCCACAGCGGGGTGGCCCACTCCAACGCTCTGCCCGACAGAAGAGATATTACAAAGCCCACTTGTGCCCGATTCGTGGGGAAACGTGCAGCCAGAAGCTCGAGTTCTATAGAGCACTGACTCACGAATCCCCGACATTGCTTGCTGTCACCAGAAAACTTGTCTGGAAGTGGGAGATGGGATAATGTGGGGGCAGAGGTGGCAGTGGACACACTGGCTGCAGCCACGCTAGCAGCCTGAACAGCGACTGCGGTAACATCCACAGCTGAGGTTGTGCGCTCAAGAGTCGCCAACCTACCCTCCAGCTGCTGGATGTCCTGCAGTAGACGCTGGTCATCCGCCATTTTACTAGCCAGACCCTGGCACTAGCATTATGTTAGGGTCTGCGGAACGCACCAAATATAAGATGTAGAGAGGTGCGTTCGCAGCCTGGGGTCCACCGTGCAGGCGGAGCCTGCTGCTAGTAAAATGGCGCAAGAAGCGAACTCTGTTATCCCGCAGAGTCGCCAAAATAAACGCCGTAACGCGCTGTGGCAATATGTGCGAACTCTGTTATTTCACAGAGCCACTAGAAGGAGTGCCGCAGCGCTATATGGCGATGTGTGCAAACTCAGTTAACACCACTGAGTCGCAAATTAAACACGCTAGGGCGCTGTGTAGCGTTGAAAGCGAACCCTGTTGCGTCACATAGCCGCTGAGACAAACTTCTGTGTCCTGTTAGGCATCCAGGTAGACAGTTGACTGCTAAGCGAACATGGAAAGTGATCATGCACTAATGTCCTCGCGGGAGTCACCCGCAACCTATGGCGTCTGAACGCCAGTCCCTAAATACGGCAATCAAACTCCTCACCGGTTATGCCGGTAATCTAAGGCATCTAAGACACCGACCCTGACCAGCTAGCATACCAAGCTCCTCACCGATTAGGTCGGTATTGTAATGGCGTATTTCAGCCGCCCTAACCACACACACGCATGACCACACTGGCGCAAAGCATATAACGGTTGCTACTAGCGCATGGCGGCACGACCATGCCACCCTTTTATAGTAGCAACTACAGGGCCTGCCAGATAAGGACCAATAGGAAACTGTTGCAGAACACCAGTAGTTACAGGACCTTCCTGGCGGACCAATAGGAGCTGCTGCAGTACCTGAGCATGTGACCCCTGATGTCCAATGAGAGATCTCACCCTGGGCATGCTCAGAAGGGGAAAACAAGGACTTTGTCCTAAAGACGTCTGCTCGCCGCTAACCAGTACTGGCCACAATGGCAGAGCCTGGAGAGGCAGCAGTAATCCTCTGCACACTGTTAGACTTGGCGAGACGCTGGGACCGACGTCTAAGCTGAGCAGAGTCCACTGCGGCCGGAGACGGATGGGAGACCGCAGCAGGGATGGCTCGAGATTCCCCTTGTGCAGAAGCGGGAACTCGACCTCTAACATATGGGGCCCATTATACACTGGAGCATTATAAATGGGGTCCATTATATATGGAGCATTATGTTGGCCCATCATACACTGGAGCAGCATATATGGGGCACATTATACACTGGAGCATTATAAATGGGGCCCATTATATATGGAGCATTATATTGGCCCATTACACACTGGAGCATCATCCATGGGCCCATCATATACTGGAGCATTCTAAATGGGGCACATCAGACTCTGGAGCAGCATATACGGGGCCATTATACACTGGAGCATTATAAATGGGGCCCATTATATATGGAGCATTATGTTGGCCCATCATACACTGGAGCTTCATCCATGGGGCCCATCATATACTGGAGCATCATATGTGGCCCATTATATATGAAGCATTATATTGACCTATTATACACTGGAGCATCGTCCATGGGGTCCATCATACACTGGAGCATTATAAATGGGGCCCATCAGACACTGGAGCAGCATATACGGGGCCCATTATACACTGGAGCATTCTAAATTGGGCCCATTATATATGGAGCATTGTATTGGCCCATCATACACTGGAGTATCATTCATGGGGCCCATCATATACTGGAGCATTATAAATGGTGCCCATCAGACACTGGAGCAGCATATACAGGGCCCATTATACACTTGAGCATTATAAATTGGGCCCATTATATATGGAACATTATATTGGCCCATCATACACTGGAGCATCATCCATGTGGCCCATCAAATACTGTAGCATCATATGGGGTTCATTATTTATGGGGCATCATATAGGGTATGGAGCATCATATGGAGCACATATGGGGCCTATTCTGTATGGAGCATTATATGGAGCCCATTCTGTATGAAGCAATATATGGGGCCTATCATATACTATA
>JARQOD010006403.1:0-43054 GCA_033576555.1 Oophaga sylvatica | reverse complement strand
ATATATACCTGACAGGAGCCCATACAGTCTATATCTACATGTAATATATACCTGACAGGAGCCCGTACAGTCTATATCTACAGTAATATATACCTGACAGGAGCCCGTACAGTCTATATCTACAGTAATATATACCTGACAGGAGCCCGTACAGTCTATATCATACAGTAATATATACCTGACAGGAGCCGTACAGTCTATATCTACAGTAATATATACCTGACAGGAGCCCGTACAGTCTATCTACAGTAATATATACTGACAGGAGCCCGTACAGTCTATATCTACAGTAATATATACCTGACAGGAGCCCGTACAGTCTATATCTACAGTAATATATACCTGACAGGAGCCCATACAGTCTATATCTACAGTAATATATACCTGACAGGAGCCCATACAGTCTATATCTACAGTAATATATACCTGACAGGAGCCCGTACAGTCTATATCTACAGTAATATATACCTGACAGGAGCCCGTACAGTCTATATCTACAGTAATATATACTCTGACAGGAGCCCGTACAGTCAATATCTACAGTAATATATACCTGACAGGAGCCCATACAGTCAATATCTACAGTAATATATACCTGACAGGAGCCCATACAGTCAATATCTACAGTAATATATACCTGACAGGAGCCCATACAGTCAATATCTACAGTAATATATACCTGACAGGAGCCCGTACAGTCTATATCTACAGTAATATATACCTGACAGGAGCCCGTACAGTCTATATCTACAGTAATATATACCTGACAGGAGCCCGTACAGTCTATATATACTAAGCAGTAATATATATACCTGACAGGAGCCCATACAGTCAATATCTACAGTAATATATACCTGACAGGAGCCCATACAGTCTATATCTACAGTAATATATACCTGACAGGAGCCCGTACAGTCTATATCTACAGTAATATACCTGACAGGAGCCCGTACAGTCTATCTACAGTAATATATACCTGACAGGAGCCCGTACAGTCAATATACTACAGTAAATATATACTGACAGGAGCCCATACAGTCTATATCTACAGTAATATATACCTGACAGGAGCCCTACAGTCAATATCTACAGTAATATATACCTGACAGGAGCCCGTACAGTCTATATCTACAGTAATATATACCTGACAGGAGCCCGTACAGTCTATATCTACAGTAATATATACCTGACAGGAGCCCATACAGTCTATATCTACAGTAATATATACCTGACAGGAGCCCATACAGTCAATATCTACAGTAATATATACCTGACAGGAGCCCGTACAGTCTATATCTACAGTAATATATACCTGACAGAGCCATACAGTCTATATCTACAGTAATATATACCTGACAGGAGCCCATACAGTCTATATTACAGTAATATATACCTGACAGGAGCCCATACAGTCATATCTACAGTAATATATACCTGACAGGAGCCCGTACAGTCTAATCTACAGTAATATATACTGACAGGAGCCGTACAGTCTATATCTACAGTAATATATACCTGACGGAGCCATACAGTCTATATCTACAGTAATATATACCTGACAGGAGCCCATACAGTCATATCTACAGTAATATATACCTGACAGGAGCCCTACAGTCATATCTACAGTAATATATACCTGACAGGAGCCCGTAAGTCTATATCTACAGTAATATATACCTGACAGGAGCCGTACAGTCTATATCTACAGTAATATATACCTGACAGGAGCCCTACAGTCTATATCTACAGTAATATATACTGACAGGAGCCCGTACAGTCTATATCTACAGTAATATATACCTGACAGGAGCCGTACAGTCTATATCTACAGTAAATATACCTGACAGGAGCCCTACAGTCTATATCTACAGTAATATATACCTGACAGGAGCCCATACAGTCTATATCTACAGTAAATATACCTGACAGGAGCCTACAGTCTTATCTACAGTAATATATACCTGACAGGAGCCCATACAGTCTATATCTACAGTAATATATACTGACAGGAGCCCGTACAGTCATATCTACAGTAATATATACCTGACAGGAGCCCATACAGTCTAATCTACAGTAATATATACCTGACAGGAGCCCTACAGTCTATATCTACAGTAATTATACCTGACAGGAGCCCTACAGTCTATATCTACAGTAATATATCCTGACAGGAGCCCGTAAGTCTATATCTACAGTAATATATACCTGACAGGAGCCTACAGTCATATCTACAGTAATATATACCTGACAGGAGCCCTACAGTCTATATCTACAGTAATATATACCTGACAGGAGCCCATACAGTCTATATCTACAGTAATATATACCTGACAGGAGCCCATACAGTCATATCTACAGTAATATATACCTGACAGGAGCCCTACAGTTATATCTACAGTAATATATACCTGACAGGAGCCCGTAAGTCATATCTACAGTAATATATACCTGACAGGAGCCCGTACAGTCTATATCTACAGTAATATATACCTGACAGGAGCCCATACAGTCATATACACGTAATATATACCTGACAGGAGCCCATACAGTCTATATCTACAGTAATATATACCTGACAGGAGCCCGTACAGTCTATATCTACAGTAATATATACTGACAGGAGCCCGTACAGTCTATATCTACAGTAATATATACCTGACAGGAGCCCATACAGTCATATCTACAGTAATATATACCTGACAGGAGCCCATACAGTCATATCTACAGTAATATATACCTGACAGGAGCCCGTACAGTCTATATCTACAGTAATATATACCTGACAGGAGCCCGTACAGTATACAGTAATTATACCTGACAGGAGCCCATACAGTCTATATCTACAGTAATATACCTGACAGGAGCCCATACAGTCTATATCTACAGTATATATACCTGACAGGAGCCGTACAGTCTATTCTACAGTAATTATATCTGACAGGAGCCCGTACAGTCTATATCTACAGTAAATATACCTGACAGGAGCCTACAGTCTATATCTACAGTAAATAATACCTGACAGGAGCCCTACAGTCTATATCTACAGTAATATATACCTGACAGGAGCCCGTACAGTCTATATCTACAGTAATATATACCTGACAGGAGCCCTACAGTCTATATATACAGTATAATATATACCTGACAGGAGCCCGTACAGTCTATATCTACAGTAATATATACCTGACAGGAGCCCTACAGTCATATCTACAGTAATATATACCTGACAGAGCCCGTACAGTCTTATCTACAGTAATATATACCTGACAGGAGCCCGTACAGTCTATACTACAGTAATATATACCTGACAGGAGCCCGTACAGTCTATATCACAGTAATATTACTGACAGAGCCAGTACAGTCATATTCTACAGTAATAAATACCTGACAGGAGCCCGTACAGTCTATATCTACAGTAATATATACCTGACAGGAGCCCGTACAGTCTATATCTACAGTAATATATACCTGACAGGAGCCCATACAGTCTATATCTACAGTAATATATACCTGACAGGAGCCCTACAGTCTATATCTACAGTAATATATACCTGACAGGAGCCCATACAGTCTATATCTACAGTAATATATACCTGACAGGAGCCCATACAGTCTATATCTACAGTAATATATACCTGACAGGAGCCCTACAGTCATATCTACAGTAATATATACCTGACAGGAGCCCGTCAGTCTATACTACAGTAATATATACCTGACAGGAGTCCATACAGTCTATATCTACAGTAATATATACCTGACAGGAGCCATACAGTCTAATATCTACAGTAATATATACCTGACAGGAGCCCTACAGTCTATCTACAGTAATATATACCTGACAGGAGCCCGTACAGTCTATATCTACAGTAATATATACCTGACAGGAGCCCGTACAGTCTATATCTACAGTAATATATACCTGACAGGAGCCCATACAGTCTATACTACAGTAATATATACCTGACAGGAGCCGTACAGTCTATATCTACAGTAATAATACTGACAAGCAAAAAAAAAAAAAAAAAAAAAAAAAAAAAAAAAAAAAAAAAAAAAAAAAAAAAAAAATATCTACAGTAATATATACCTGACAGGAGCCCATACAGTCTATATCTACAGTAATATATACCTGACAGGAGCCCATACAGTCTATATCTACAGTAACATATACCTGACAGGAGCCTTACAGTCTATATCTACAGTAATATATACCTGACAGGAGCCCATACAGTCTATATCTACAGTAATATATACTGACAGGAGCCCGTACAGTCATATCTACAGTAATATATACCTGACAGGAGCCCATACAGTCAATATCTACAGTAATATATACCTGACAGGAGCCCGTACAGTCTATATACAGTAATATATACCTGACAGGCCCATACAGTCTATATCTACAGTAATATATACCTGACAGGAGCCCGTACAGTCTATATCTACAGTAATATATACCTGACAGGAGCCCGTACAGTCTATATCTACAGTAATATATACCTGACAGGAGCCCTACAGTCTATATCTACAGTAATATATACCTGACAGGAGCCCATACAGTCATATCTACAGTAATATATACCTGACAGGAGCCCATACAGTCTATATCTACAGTAATATATACCTGACAGGAGCCCTACAGTCTATATCTACAGTAATATATACCTGACAGGAGCCCGTACAGTCTATATCTACAGTAATATATACCTGACAGAGCCCGTACAGTCATATCTACAGTAATATATATCCTGACAGGAGCCCATACAGTCTATATCTACAGTAATATATACCTGACAGGAGCCCTACAGTCTATATCTACAGTAATATATACCTGACAGGAGCCCTACAGTCTATATCTACAGTAATAATTCCTGACAGGAGCCCGTACAGTCTATATCTACAGTAATATATACCTGACAGGAGCCCGTACAGTCTATATCTACAATAATATATACCTGACAGGAGCCCATACAGTCTATATCTACAGTAATATATACCTGACAGGAGCCTGTACAGTCTATATCTACAGTAATATATACTTGACAGGAGCCCGTACAGTCTATATCTACAGTAATATATACCTGACAGGAGCCTGTACAGTCTATATCTACAGTAATATATACCTGACAGAAGCCCATACAGTCTATATCTACAGTAATATATACCTGACAGGAGCCCATACAGTCTATATCTACAGTAATATATACCTGACAGAAGCCCATACAGTCTATATCTACAGTAATATATACCTGACAGGAGCCTGTACAGTCTGTATCTACAGTAATATATACCTGACAGGAGCCCATACAGTCTATATCTACAGTAATATATACCTGACAGGAGCCCATACAGTCTATAGCTACAATAATATATACCTGACAGAAGCCCATACAGTCTATATCTACAGTAATATATACCTGACAGGAGCCTGTACAGTCTGTATCTACAGTAATATATACCTGACAGGAGCCCATACAGTCTATATCTACAGTATATATACCTGACAGGAGCCCGTACAGTCTATATCTACAGTAATATATACCTGACAGAAGCCCATACAGTCTATATCTACAGTAATATATACCTGACAGGAGCCCATACAGTCTATATCTACAGTAATATACCTGACAGGAGCCCATACAGTCTATATCTACAGTAATATATACCTGACAGGAGCCCATACAGTCTATATCTACAGTAATATATACCTGACAGGAGCCTGTACAGTCTATATCTACAGTAATATATACCTGACAGGAGCCCATACAGTCTATATCTACAGTAATATATACCTGACAGGAGCCCATACAGTCTATATCTACAGTAATATATACCTGACAGGAGCCTGTACAGTCTATATCTACAGTAATATATACCTGACAGGAGCCCATACAGTCTATATCTACAGTAATATATACCTGACAGGAGCCCATACAGTCTATATCTACAGTAATATATACCTGACAGGAGCCTGTACAGTCTATATCTACAGTAATATATACCTGACAGGAGCCCGTACAGTCTATATCTACAGTAATATATACCTGACAGTAGCCCGTACAGTCTATATCTACAGTAATATATACCTGACAGGAGCCCGTACAGTCTATATCTACAGTAATATATACCTGACAGGAGCCCATACAGTCTATATCTACAGTAATATACACCTGACAGGAGCCCGTACAGTCTATATCTACAGTAATATATACCTGACAGGAGCCCGTACACTCTATATCTACCATAATATATACCTGACAGGAGCCCATACAGTCTATATCTACAGTAATATATACCTGACAGGAGCCCGTACAGTCTATATCTACAGTAATATATACCTGACAGGAGCCCGTACAGTCTATATCTACAGTAATATATACCTGACAGGAGCCCATACAGTCTATATCTACAGTAATATATACCTGACAGGAGCCCATACAGTCTACATCTATAATAATATATACCTGACAGGAGCCCATACAGTCTATATCTACAGTAATATATACCTGACAGGAGCCCGTACACTCTATATCTACAGTAATATATACCTGACAGGAGCCCATACAGTCTATATCTACAGTAATATACACCTGACAGGAGCCCGTACAGTCTATATCTACAGTAATATATACCTGACAGGAGCCCGTACAGTCTATATCTACAGTAATATATACCTGACAGGAGCCCGTACAGTCTATATCTACAGTAATATATACCTGACAGGAGCCCGTACAGTCTATATCTACAGTAATATATACCTGACAGGAGCCCATACAGTCTATATCTACAGTAATATATACCTGACAGGAGACCATACAGTCTATATCTACAGTAATATATACCTGACAGGAGCCCGTACAGTCTAGGCTCAGCACTCAGCTCTAGGATCGCCCTGAATCCAGCGCTCCCGGGAACTCCCGGCTGTAATGTCACTGAGGCCTCAGGGAAAGATAAAGTATTAGTGACATGTAAATTAATTGGGAGGAATGTACTATGGCGCACAAGAAAGCGGTCGAGGCCCGAGATCTGCAGGGATCCAATCGGCTAATGGGGGAATTGTAGTTTTTGCAGGAGACTTCTTACCTGTTCTCAAGGGAGCAACTTCAGGAAGTGAGCTGAATGGTAAATGCTAGACTGTATCGGCTCCTGCCCGGTGTGACGTCATTTCGGTCACGTGTTGTGGGCGTGCACTGAGGAGGCGTGTTCTAGTTTAGCAAGGCAGAAGCAGCAGCCAGGACGCCATTACACGCTGTGGCTCATAGAGGTTAGTAGGTGCTACCCTGTGGTGGCATTTTGGGGGTGAGGGTTCCGGGAGGACCCGAAATTTAGGGTTCAGGGTTTGTATTAGAGTATGTATTAGCGTGCGACCCTCTTGTGGTGGATGTTGGGGGTAATGAAGTAGCACGCCAGTACCAGAGGGCTTTGGGGGGACCTCGGTGATGGGACTTGGGGGTGACTTGCATGTGGTTGGGAAGCTGCTGCTGGGGGGACCCCTCAGGTGTGTGACCTGAGTTGGGGGGTAACCTGCTGCTGGCTGTGGTAGGATTTGAGGGTGATCTGCTGCTATGGGTGTGGACCACTTTTAATGGGGGGTGACCTACTTGTGGTGGGATTTGTGGGTGCGACCTGCATTAGGCTATTTGTGGGAGTCCTGTGACCAGATTCAAGTTAGTCTGCAGTTAGACTTTAGCTATTAGATATTCATCAATCGTCCATAACTTTAATTTGAAAAGAGGTACCCTGGACCACTAGTGCTCAAAATGATCATCTCAATGTCCTGAATAATAGACAAAAAAATTATCAACTCTATGTGTAGTTCAGGAGTTATTCACGTAAATCGCTTATGTCGCATATAATCAAACATACTCAATCATCCGTAACTTTAATTTGAAAAGAGGTACCCTGGATCACTAGTGCTCAAAATGATCATCTCAATGTCCTGAATAATATTTGACAAAAAAATTATCAACTCTATGTGTAATTCAGGAGTTATTCACGTAAATCGCTTATGTCGCATATAATCAAACATACTCAATCATCCGTAACTTTAATTTGAAAAGAGGTACCCTGGATCACTAGAGCTCAAAATGATCATCTCAATGTCCTGAATAATATTTGACAAAAAAATTATCAACTCTATGTGTAGTTCAGGAGTTATTCACGTAAATCGCTTATGTCGCATATAATCAAACGTGCTCAATCATCCGTAACTTTAACCCCTTCAAGACCCAGCCTATTTTGACCTTAAAGACCTTGCCATTTTTTGCAATTCTGACCAGTGTCCCTTTATGAGGTAATAACTCAGGAATGCTTCAACGGATCCTAGCGATTCTGAGATTGTTTTTTCGTGACATATTGGGCTTCATGTTAGTGGTAAATTTAAGTCGATAATTTTTGCGTTTATTTGTGAAAAAAATGGAAATTTGGCGAAAATTTTGAAAATTTTGTAATTTTCAAATTTTTAATTTTTATTCTGTTAAACTAGAGAGTTATGTGACACAAAATAGTTAATAAATAACATTTCCCACATGTCTACTTTACATCAGCACAATTTTGGGAACAACATTTTTTTTTGTTAGGAAGTTATAAGGGTTAAAAGTTGACCAGCGATTTCTCATTTTTACAGCAAAATTTACAAAACCATTTTTTTTAGGGACCACCTCACATTTGAAGTCACTTTGAGGGGTCTATATGGCAGAAAATACCCAAAAGTGACACCTTTATAAAAACTGCACCCCTCAAGCTACTCAAAACTACATTCAAGAAGATTATTAACCCTTCAGGTGCTTCACAGGAACTAAAGCAACGTGTAAGGAAAAAATGGACATTTTAATTTTTCCAACAAAAATTTTCTTTTAGCCTCAGTTTTTTCATTTTCACATGGGCAACAGTATAAATTGGATCCTAAAATTTGTTGGGCAATTTCTCCTGAGTACACAGATACCTCATATGTGGTCATAAACCACTGTTTGGGCGCATGGCAGGGCTCAGAAGGGAAGCAGCGCCATTTGACTTTTTGAATGGAAAATATGCTGGAATATTTAGCGGTTGCCATGTCGCATTTGGAGAGTCCCTGTGTGCCTAAACATTGGAGCTCCCCCACAAGTGACCCCATTTTGGAAACTAGACCCCTAAGGAACTTATCTAGATGCATAGTGAGCACTTTGAACCCCCAGGTGCTTCACAAATTGATCCGTAAAAAAAAGAAAGTACTTTTTTTCACAAAAATTTTCTTTTAGCCTCAGTTTTTTTCATTTTCACATGGGCAACAGTATAAATTGGATCCTAAAATTTGTTGGGCAATTTCTCCTGAGTACACAGATACCTCATATGTGGTCATAAACCACTGTTTGGGCGCACGGCAGGGCTCAGAAGGGAAGGAGCGCCATTTGACTTTTTGAATGGAAAATATGCTGGAATATTTAGCGGTTGCCATGTCGCATTTGGAGAGTCCCTGTGTGCCTAAACATTGGAGCTCCCCCACAAGTGACCCCATTTTGGAAACTAGACCCCCTAAGGAACTTATCTAGATGCATAGTGAGCACTTTGAACCCCCAGGTGCTTCACAAATTGATCCGTAAAAAAAAGAAAGTACTTTTTTTTCACAAAAATTTCTTTTAGCCTCAGTTTTTTTCATTTTCACATGGGCAACAGTATAAATTGGATCCTAAAATTTGTTGGGCAATTTCTCCTGAGTACACAGATACCTCATATGTGGTCATAAACCACTGTTTGGGCGCACGGCAGGGCTCAGAAGGGAAGGAGCGCCATTTGACTTTTTGAATGGAAAATATGCTGGAATATTTAGCGGTTGCCATGTCGCATTTGGAGAGTTCCTGTGTGCCTAAACATTGGAGCTCCCCCACAAGTGACCCCATTTTGGAAACTAGACCCCCTAAGGAACTTATCTAGATGCATAGTGAGCACTTTGAACCCCCCAGGTGCTTTACAGAAGTTTATAACGCAGAGCCGTGAAAATAAAATATCATTTTTTTTTCTCAAAAAATGATTTTTTAGCCCACTATTTTTTATTTTCACAATGGTTACAGGAGAAATTGGACCCCGAAAGTTGTTGTCCAGTTTGTCCTGAGTACGCTAGTACCCCCATATGTGGGGGGGAACCACTGTTTGGGCACACGTCAGGGCTCGGAAGGGATGTAGTGACGCTTTGAAATGCCAACTTGATGGAATGGTCTGCGGGCATCTTGTTACGTTTGCAGAGCCCCTGATGCGCCTAAACAGTAGAAACTCCCCACAAGTGACCCCATTTTGGAAACTAGACCCCCAAAGGAACTTATCTAGATGTGTGGTGAGCACTTTGAACCCCCAAGGGCTACACAGAAGTTTATAACGCCCGGGCATGAAAATAAAAAAATCATATTTTTTCCACAATCAGGATCTTTTAGTCCCCAATTTTTTTATTTTCGCAAGGGTAACATGAGAAATTAGACCCCAAAAGTTGTTGTCCAATTTGTCCTGAGTATGCTGATATCCCATATGTGGGAGAAAACTACTGTATGGGCACACGTCGGGGCTCGGATGGGAAGTAGTGACCTTTTGAAATGCCCACTTGATGGAATGGTCTTCGGGCGTCATGTTACGTTTGCAGAGTCACTGATGTGCCTAAACAGTAGAAACTCCCCACAAGTGACCCCATTTTGGAAACTAGATCCCCCAAGGAACTCCTCTAGATGTGTGGTGAGCACTTTGAATCTCCAAGTCCTTCACAGAAGTTTATAACGCAGAGCCGTGAAAATATAAAATTATTTTTTTTCCACAAAAATAATTTTTAGTCCCCAATTTTTTTCCCCAATGTTAACAGGAGAAATTAGAACCCCCAAAGTTGTTGTGCAATTTTTCCCGAGTACGCTGATACCTCATATGTGGGGATAAACCACTGTTTGGGCATACGTCGGGGCTTGGAATAAAGGGAGCACTGTTTGACTTTTTGAACGCAAAATTTGCAGGAATCAATGGTGGCGCCATGTCGCGTATGGAGACCCCCTGATGTGCCTAAATAGTGGAAACCCCTCAATTCTAACTCCAACCCTAACCCCAACACACCCCTAACGCCTACACACACCTAACCCTAATACAAACCCTAATCATAACCCTAACCCCAACACACCCCTAATCCCAACTCTAACCATAAACCTAACTACAAGCCTAACCCTAATTCCAACCCTAACCCAAATTCCAACCCTAACCGTAATTCTAACCTTAGCCCTAATGCTAACCCTAACCCTAGTTCTAACCCTAAGGCTGGGTTCATATTGCGTTTTACCAGCCCGTTCAACACGTAGCGTTGACCGGCTGGTAACGGTATAGCATAATGCGATCGCGTTATGCTATACCCGCTAGCGCAGATGAATCAGCAGATAATCACCTGCGGATCAGCAGCAAAATCAGTCGCGGATCAGCAGCGAAATCCGCCGCGGATCAGCAGCGAAATCCGCCGCGGATCAGCAGCGAAATCCGCCGCGGATCAGCAGCGAAATCCGCCGCGGATCAGCAGCGAAATCCGCCGCGGATCAGCAGCGAAATCCGCCGCGGATCCGCAGCGAAATCAGTCGCGGATCCGCAGCTAAATCAGTCGCGGATCCGCAGCTAAATCAGTCGCGGATCCGCAGCGAAATCAGTCGCGGATGCGCAGCGAAATCCGCCGCGGATCAGCAGCGAAATCCGCCGCCGATCAGCAGCGAAATCCGCTGCGGATCCGCAGCGAAATCAGTCGCGGATCCGCAGCGAAATCAGTCGCGGATCCGCAGCGAAATCAGTCGCGGATCCGCAGCGAAATCAGTCGCGGATCCGCAGCGAAATCAGTCGCGGATCCGCAGCGAAATCAGTCGCGGATCCGCAGCGAAATCAGTCGCGGATCCGCAGCGAAATCAGTCGCGGATCCGCAGCGAAATCAGTCGCGGATCCGCAGCGAAATCAGTCGCGGATCCGCAGCGAAATCAGTCGCGGATCCGCAGCGAAATCAGTCGCGGATCCGCAGCGAAATCAGTCGCGGATCCGCAGCGAAATCAGTCGCGGATCCGCAGCGAAATCAGTCGCGGATCCGCAGCGAAATCAGTCGCGGATCCGCAGCGAAATCAGTCGCGGATCCGCAGCGAAATCAGTCGCGGATCCGCAGCGAAATCAGTCGCGGATCCGCAGCGAAATCAGTCGCCGATCAGCAGCGAAATCCGCCGCGGATCAGCAGCGAAATCCGCCGCGGATCAGCAGCGAAATCCGCCGCGGATCAGCAGCGAAATCCGCGCGGATCAGCAGCGAAATCCGCAGCGGATCAGCAGCGAAATCCGCTGCCGATCCGCAGCGAAATCCGCTGCCGATCCGCAGCGAAATCCGCCGCCGATCCGCAGCGAAATCCGCCGCCGATCAGCAGCGAAATCCGCCGCGGATCAGCAGCGAAATCCGCCGCGGATCAGCAGCGAAATCCGCCGCCGATCAGCAGCGAAATCCGCCGCCGATCAGCAGCGAAATCCGCAGCGGATCAGCAGCGAAATCCGCAGCGGATCCGTAGCGAAGTCCGCCGCGGATCCGCAGCGATGTCCGCCGCGGATCAGCAGCGAAGTCCGCCGCGGATCAGCAGCGAAATCCGCCGCGGATCAGCAGCGATATCCGCCGCGGATCCGCAGCAAAATCAGCTGCGGATCAGCAGCAAAATCCGCTAGGAAAAAAAAAAAAATTATTTATTTTTTTTATTTGTCCCTACCTATGATAAAGGGGGGGTTCATTTACTTTTTTTTATTTTGATCACTGTGACAGTTTATCACAGTGATCAAAATAAATTTTTGAACACTGGGGGGCGCACTGCGCATGCGCCGGCCGGCGGGCGCACTGCGCATGCGCCCGCCATTTTCCAATATGGCGGCGCCCATGAAGAGGCCCGGGCGGACGCCGGGCCCGATCGTGGGACATCGGTGGATCGGGAGAGGTGAGTAGGGGGGTCGGAAGGCTGGGGGGGGGATAGGAAGTGGGGGGTGGGATAGGAAGTGGGGGCAGTGGACCAAAAGAGGAGGGGAGCTGTAAGTGACGGCGGTGACCGATCGCTGCCATCTTTCGGTGGCGGCGGCCGATCACCGCCGTGACTCGGTGTGGGGGGGGGGTCAGGGCTCGGTCTCCAGCCATGGCAGATGCTATTGCAGCATCGGCCATGGCTGGATTGTAATATTTCACCAATTAAATTGGTGAAATATTACACATTGCTCTGATTGGCTGTTTCACTTTTAACAGCCAATCAGAGCGATCGTGGCCACGGGGGGGTTAAGCCAACCCCCTGTGGTGAAGCACAAAGGGTCCTGTAACTGCGGGTCGGGTGACCTTTCAGTGACCCCGGTCTCCCGGCCCGCAGGGACGAGATCCTTTCATGACGCCACATAGGCGTCATGGGTCGGATTGGCACAGGTTTTCATGACGCCTACGTGGCGTCATGGGTCGGGAAGGGGTTAATTTGAAAAGAGGTACCCTGGACCACTAGGGCTCAAAATGATCATCTCAATGTCCTGAATAATATTTGACCAAAAAATTATCAACTCTATGTGTAGTTCAGAAGTTATTCACGTAAATCGCTTATTTATGTCGCATATAATCAAACGTGCTCAATCGTCCATAACTTTAATTTGAAAAGAGGTACCCTGGATCACTAGGGCTCAAATGATCATCTCAATGTCCTGAATAATATTTGACAAAAAATTATCAACTCTGTGTGTAGTTCAGGAGTTATTCACGTAAATCGCTTATGTCGCACATAATCAAACGTGCTCAATCGTCCATAACTTTAATTTGAAAAGAGGTACCCTGGACCACTAGGGCTCAAAATGATCATCTCAATGTCCTGAATAATATTTGACCAAAAAATTATCAACTCTATGTGTAGTTCAGGAGTTATTCACGTAAATCGCTTATGTCGCATATAATCAAACGTGCTCAATCGTCCATAACTTTAATTTGAAAAGAGGTACCTTGGATCACTAGTGCTCAAAATGATCATCTCAATGTCCTGAATAATATTTGACAAAAAAATTATCAACTCTATGTGTAGTTCAGAAGTTATTCATGTAAATCGCTTATGTCGCGCATAATCAAACATACTCAATCATCCGTAACTTTAATTTGAAAAGAGGTACCCTGGATCACTAGGGCTCAAAATGATCATCTCAATGTCCTGAATAATATTTGACCAAAAAATTATCAACTCTATGTGTAGTTCAGGAGTTATTCACGTAAATCGCTTATGTCGCATATAATCAAACGTGCTCAATCGTCCATAACTTTCAATCATGCATAACTTTAATTTCTCCAACACGCTCCACCAACAAATCCAAGTTCTCCATTTTCATGCGAAGATATGCAAAAAAATTCTGAGGGTTTCCTCGTAGCTCCACGTATAGTGTAGAATATACCCCACGCGTCATTCTCTGGGCTGTGATGGGGTGGATCCATAAACGTCGTCGCTGCTGTATCTTTCCTTCTCCAGAACAATCGCTTTCAGACGATTCGCCTCCACTGTGAAATCCACCAAATTCTTCAGAATGTTTCCTATCACAACATCCATTTTCAGCAGCCACTTGCTCTTCTCTCCAACCGGCACTTGCTCCTATACAACCAGATGGGCTGTAGGAACAGTGCATATATAGGTTTTCAGTAGCCAATCACGTTTGGAACCCCAAAAAGAGCGTTTTTAAAAACCGGATCCTGCGTAATCTGTCAAAAAAACGGCTTAAAAACCGGATACACTGGATGAGACTGATCCGGTTTTTGGCCTGACGCCGAAAACCTGATGTGTGAAAGAGGCCTTACAATCACACTGCATTCTGTTGTAAATCAGATGATCGGTGAGAAAAATCAAATTGTACTCGCAAAAAAAAACGCCTGACACTCGCATTACACTCATCCGACTCTCCTGCATCAAAAGTGGACCGATTTTTAAATCGCTTGTGTGTCTCCAGCCTTACTGTGTTTGTAATGGTGGTGTGAGATCAGTGGCCCAAAGTCATTTAACCCCTTAAAAACATCTGTTACTTATTCAAAACTGTGAAAATTGTCTGTTTGCCCATTTTGATGCCAATTCTGATGCCCAGAACCCATTTGGGCCAGGCTGGAGGGACCTGGGTTTGATGCGAGGCATCACTATCTGTGTACTCATAGTGTGAGATCAGTGGTCCAAAGTCATTTAACCCCTTAAAAACATCAGTTACTTAGTCAAATCTGTGAAAATTGGCTGTTTGCCCACTTTGATGCCAATTCTGATGCCCAGAACCCATTTAGGCCAGGCAGGAGGGATCTGGGATTGATGCAAGACATCAGTATCTGTGTATACTTAGTGTGATATCAGAGTCCCAAAGTAATTTAACCCCTTTAAAACATCTGTTACTTATTCAAAACTGTGAAAATTGTCTGTTTGCCCATTTTGATGCCAATTTTGATGCCCAGAACCCATTTGGGCCAGGCTGGAGGGACCTGGGTTTGATGCGAGGCATCACTATCTGTGTACTCATAGTGTGAGATCAGTGGCCCAAAGTCATTTAACCCCTGAACAACATCTGTTACTTATTCAAATCTGTGAAAATTGCCTGTTTGCCAACTTTGATGACAATTCTGATGCCCAGAACCCATTTGGGCCAGGCAGGAGGGACCTGGGTTTGATGCGGGGCATCACTATCTCTGTATTCTTAGTGTGAGATCAGAGTCTCAAAATCATTTAACCCCTTAAAAACATAAGTTACTTATTCAAACCTGTGAAAATCAACTGTGCCCACTTTGATGCCTATTCTGATGCCCAGAACCCATCTGGGCCAACTGGAGAGACTTGTTTTTAATGTTGGGCGCCCTGTTCTATATGTCTGCAGTGTCATTTCAGTGGCCCAAAGTCATTTAACCCTTTCATTAACGCCCTCTGGTGCCCACTTTGATGCCCATTTTTGTGCCAGTTTTATAATTTTTGGCGCAGATTTTAAGTGTATTCACATCAGGGCATCTAGCTGCATTGTTTTTTATTATTTTGATGCTTATTTTTTGTTGTTAAACCTATAAAAAACAGAAAAGAAAAATTTGCTGAATAAGAAACTGACAAATAAAAAACCAACTTCAGCTCAGAATAAGAAACTGAACGAATAAGAAACCAACTTCAGCCTCGTCAAAATATGTGCCTATAATACATAGAGTATGAATATCCATTTGAATCACTACTTCCTTGCACACTAGTTGACAAGATGATTATAACAAAAAAAAATCCTCAAAAAGCAACAAAGATCTAATAAAATTGCAGTGGTGGCGAGGAAAAAAAAATCCCGGCAACACGGCTGTATATATATTGGAGTTAAGCAGACAAAAAGAAAAGGTGTGTTATCCAAAAAACGCATCACAAAATATCACAAACAATATGTACCTTGCAAGGGAAATCCAAATATCCAGAAGGTATAATGGCAAAGATGAAGCGCTGTAGCGACTTTGACAGGATGGCAAAATCCCCACACACGATGGTATTCTCGCAACAACGCACAAAGGACAGAACTTTGGAGTCAACCACAAAGCGCTCTGGAACAATGGATGGGGGCACAGTTACGTTTTCATTTATTGCTGAGGTGATGTTGTGGCCACTGAGTCGCACAACACCAGGGTTATGGGGTACTCGACACCGAGCCCGTCGATTTCTATGGGGAATGCCACGGATAGCACAGCTCGGTCCGTTGCCCTGGGCGCTCACTGTAATGTGGGATATTTACAGGTGACTTGAATAATGATATGGAGATTCGTGACGCCACTTGTGGTGCCTGGTCAGGATGACCAGCGCTGCTATGCAGATCCACTGGAGGGTTAATATTGTGCAGCTAGATGTTAAGCCTCCCACAAGTAAGGCTGAGTTATCCTCCAGGGCAGATAGATATGCAGAGGTGCAGGACAGACGGGGACCCGGCAGTCAGGAATAATAAGGGAGACACACACATAAGTCACTTTGGTACCTTTATCTGAAGATGTTGCAGACACTTCCCGGAGCGCTGTAGGGTGAAGGGTGCACATCCAGATTATTCCACTGGTAGGTGTGTGGCCTCCTGTACTCTGCCTTTTTGTGATAAAGTCCTGACCTGCTTGTAGCTAGGTCTAACTTGGTCTCCGTCTTGCACCTGGCTGACCTTGTGATTGGACCTCTTCTTGAAGTACACAGTCTCTATTCGCAGTGCACTGCTAGACTCCATCCTCCTGATCCAGCTACGTATCAGCTCTGTGGTACTCCTGGGACTTGTAGTCCTCCAGGAAATCCGGTGTTCTCCTAATGGGTCGTGGAGATCCCTATAGGCTCGGACCCCGGTGTCCGGTGGTACTTGCTGAGATGAGCTATTAAGGCTCCACTGTCTCATTAACTTCCACTCGCCTTTGGCCTACCTGGATCCTCACACGATCACACACACTGGCAGTTGGTGGGCTGCCTCTTTGCCGCTCTCTAAGCGTCGGCACGCTTCTACTGAGCTACACTCCTCGATTCAGCTCTGACTAGACTGAAGTGATTTCTCTGTATCACTCTTACTAGACTCCACTAGCAGACTGAGCTCTCTGAGCAGACTGAGCTCTCTGAGCAGACTCCCTAGAAATGGCTGCTCTGACTAAAACTAACTCGATGTTTCCGGTGTAACTGTCTTTTATATGTCTTACACAGCTCCCTCTGGTAGTCTCTGGGATAAATTGTACGTGTGTGCATGTGCATAATGACCTCTGGTGGTATCTTCTTTCAGTGCACCCTTCTGGAAGATATGGATCCAGTCGCAGCTGGGCTCCACACCACCATCGGAGCTGAGGGGCGTTATGAAAGAAAACCTGGTCCCGCATGCGCCGCTGACATGAGTCGGCAACGAGGTCGCTCGTCGTTACTAAAAGGGTGTCAAACTCAGCGATTCAGGCTCACCAGCGGGACACCAACGATCAAAATACGGCCCAGAATGTTCATGCACGATCAGCGACATCGCAGCGGGGGCCACATCGCTGATACATGTCACACACAGCGACGTTGCTGACGATGTCGCTGCTGCGTCATAAAATCGGTGTCGCTTAAGCGATCTCGCTTAGTGTGACAGTACCTTTAGTTCACTCCAGTATGCCAATTCAACACAAATCCTTATCATGGACAGATTAATTTCACTGACAATCCTCCAAGTAGGGCCACTCTGTGGAATACTTTGATGGCTTCCAAGTGAGTGTATCACTTCAGAACAGAACTGTCACGACATGGACTCTTTCAATGCCTAGCATGGGTTAAGTTTCTTAAAATTTGGCAAGACATGAAGGTATTCTGTTTATTACCTTGTGATAAGACCCTCATTGTTTCTACAAGACTATTAGGAGTCTAGGTTTGAAGTTAAGGTACTGCCACACTTCGCAATCCCGCTAGCGATCTCGTTAGCGTCGCATACTAATGAGATCGCTAGCGGGATTGTTTCTATATCGCTGAGTGCTACCTAATTTAGCGATATCGTTAAGGACGCTATCGCGGTTAGCGATCTCCTTAACGACTTTAGCGGTACAAAAGTACCGCTAAATCGCTAAAAAAGGTGCCACACTCAGCGATATATACTTACCCAGCGGGAGCGCCGACGAGAAAAAAGGGTCCGGAGCGATTCCAGCGACGAGCGAGATCACAGCAGGAAGCTCGTCGCTGGCAGCTGCCGCACACAACAACATCGCTAACGGGATCGCTAAATAGTGACGTTTTTTAGCGATCCCGTTAGCGATGTTGTTTAGTGTGGCATACCCTTTACTGTTGACTCATGTAATTACCTTTGCCAGGGAAGGTCACAGACTCAGACAAATCAATTATGCTAACCTTTCATTGTATTACTATGTGTATTGCTAGATTCTATGTAAATTAGCTGACTCTTCCTTGTCTGTTAGAGACCATTACTACTAGGGATATTATGTATGTGGCTTGGAGTCTATCCAATCTAGCACACTCTAATTATTCCACCAATCATGAAGCCCCAACCGTCTGAATTGAGATCTCAGGGTATAGAAGGAGGACTGTCCAGTGACCAAGTCTCTCTTGCTGCATGGTACCAATTTTGGATCGGCCATAACCGAACCTGGATTATAAGACTACATGGACTTCAGCATCAAATGCAAGGATTCGACTGAGATATCAAAGACTACATAAGGACGGAATCCAGCTTGGGAAAATCCAGTCACCTGACTACAGACTTTGCGGTACTCAGCTGCCTAAATCTGGCATTATTCCTTTCTCGGTGGGTGCTCGGAGAAAGCGGGGTGCTGCTGGCTTGGAGTAAGTAGCCCTGGAAGTGGAAGGGTGAGAAACTGTTGCCTGTTACATTTTGTGTTTTGCTGGTTATGTGATACTAGATGGTGGCCCGATTCTAACGCATCGGGTATTCTAGAATACGTATGGAGTTTATTTATGAAGATTTAAGAATAATACAATGAATACACAGGATTTTCCAGGTAAAATATATACATTTTCATTAAATGTTATTGCTCATAGAACTTAATACAACTGAACAAAATTATTAAACAGATCATCAAAATATGACGGGGCTGCTGGTGGGTGTTATAGAGGGCTGCTGGGGTATATATAGAGAGGTTTGCTTGGGTGTATATAGAGGCTGCTGGTGTTTATACAGAGGCTGCTGGGGTGTATATAGAGGCTGCTGCTGCTGGGGTGTATATAGAGGCTCTGCTGCCTGCTGGGGTGTATATAGAGGCTGCTGCTGGGTGTATATATGAGGCTGCTGCTGGGGTATATGTGGAGGCTGCTGCTGGGTATATGTGGAGGCTTCTGCTGCTGGGGTATATGTTGGAGGCTGCTGCTGCTGGGGTATATGTGGAGGCTGCTGCTGGGGTATATAATAGAGGCTGCTGCTGGTAGGGTGTACGTGGATGCTACTGCAGGTGTTTACGTGGAAAGCTGCTGGTCTGGGTACTTCCGCTGCGATCAGCCGGAGATAATCGGCTGGCTCCGGTCATCTCCCGACTGCGTCGCCGGCTGACCTCCATGCGGCAAGAGACCCTCGGCTACCGCGGACTCCCGACAATAGCGGTGGCATGCATGGTTCAAATCCTGCACCAATTTGCGGCTGGACTGCGCCTGTCACTGATTGGTCACGTCGGCCTGGCGAAACCAATCAGCGACGCGTTATGTCCATTGCAGACAGACAGAATTAGACGATTATATAGTAGACTAGATGGTGGCCCGATTATAACGTATTGGATATTCTGAATATGTATGTCGTTTATTTAGGCATGGCTCTGCTCCAACCCTCCCATCCTTGTGTGCATTGCTCCGCTCCCACCCTATATACATGGCTCCGCTCCCACCCTCCCATCCTATATACATGGCTCTGTTCCCACCCTCCCATCCTATATACACGGCTCTGCTCCCACCCTCCAATCCTATATACATGGCTCCGCTCCTACCCTGTATACATGGCTCCGCTCCTACCCTTCCATCCTATATACATGGCTCCGCTCCCACACTCCCATCCTATATATATGGCTCCGCTCCCACCCTCCAATTCTATATACATGGCTCCGCTCCTACCCTGTATACATGGCTCGGCTCCCATCCTCCAATCCAATCCTATATACATGGCTCCGCTCCTACCCTGTATACTTGGCTCCACTCCCACCCTCCGCTGAGCTCCCCCGTGCTCTTCCATCATACTTACCCTCCTCGCTCCGTTGCTCCACGCCCCTGCATCTCTCTTCCGGCGCGTCTGCTTCTTCCTCTGTGGAGCGGTCACATGGTATCGCTCATTAAGGTCATGAATATGGACGCCACGCCTATAGGAGTGGCGTTGCATCCATATTCATGACCTTAATGAGCGGTACTACGTGACCGCACTGCACAGGATAGAAGCAGACGAGCCGGCCCGGACAGGGTGAGGGTGAGACAGAAGGTGAGTATGTACGTGGAGATGACCCGGGCTACAGTCGGGAGATCGGCCGTTAACGCCGCTGATCTCCCGCGATATCGGTGGCGTGCTTGGTTGAAATCCTGCACCAATTCGCGGTCGGATGTGCCTGTCGCTGATTGGTCGCGTCCGCCGGGCGTGACCAATCAGCGATGAAGGATTTCCGTTGCAGACGGAAGTTAAAGTTAGACAATTATATAGATAGATATGCCGTTAATTGTTTGGGGATCCAATAAAGTCCTAATATTGTGATTCCCTCACCCTGTGTTGTCTGAGTAGTGTTACACCCACTGTTAAGGAGGTCGGGCTTAAGTTGGGATGAGCCCTGGTCAATGCTGTCTTTGTAAAGGCCGCCGGGCCAGCGGACGAGAGCACCCACTGACAGCCGTGTCAACACAAGAACCACTATGTAAAGTTAAAAAAAGGTTAATAATGACGTTACAATTACATATAAATTATTTGAGGACATAAAACTTTATTAAGTGTAATTTAACATACAAACTTAGCATCTGTTCAACAAACCTTGAATTAAACATGGATTAGTTGGTTAAGCCCCTATGGAAATTTCTCGTTAGTTGTGATAGCAAACAGTTAGGTACCTATAAAATGTTGCACATGTGGAGTAAGCATATTTTTTTTAACTCTTCAATTATACATAGAGTTGTGAATTTTTTGGGCAAAATTGGTTCGATTGAGTACTTTTGAATATGCGCGTTATGTAACAAAGAAATTCAAATTCATACAGAATCTGTGAATAATTAATGTCTTACTGGATGTAGTTCACAACATTCTGGCCATGAAGTACATTGTGATGATAGTCCTACCAAGTTACTGTTGAAACTCTTGCAAGTTTCCGTTAACATTTATAAATAAGCAATTTATGTGGAATAACTCCTGAACTAACATAGAGTTGATAATTTTTTGTCAAATATTATTCAGGACATTGAGATGATCATTTTGAGCCCTAGTGGTCCAGGGTACCTCTTTTCAAATAAAAGTTATGGACGATTGAGCACGTTTGATTATATGCGACAATAAGCGATTTAGTGAATAACTCCTGATCTACACATAGAGTTGATAATTTTTTTGTCAAATATTATTCAGGACATTGAGATGATTCATTTTGAGTACTAGTGGTCCAGGGTACCTCTTTTAAATTAAAGTTATGTATGATTGATTGAGTACTTTGATTAGCCGATAATGCGATTTAGTGAATAACTTTGAACTACACATAGTAGTTGAAATTGTTTTGTCAGTATTATTCAGGACATTGAGAGATCATTTTGATGACTATTGGTCAGGTACCTCTTTTAAATTAAGTTATGTATGTTGAGTTGAGTACTGTGTTATTGCGCGACATAAATAAGCGATTTAGGGAATAACTTCTGTTATGACACATAGAGTGTAATTTGTTTGTCAAATTTTAGGCATTGAGAGGGTATTTGAGCCCCTGTCCAGGGTGACCCTTTAAATTAAGTATGTCGATTAAATGCTGACATAAAGGATTTATCGGGAAAACACCTGATTCACTGAGTTGAAATTTTTGTGTCAGAATTATTCAGGCATTTAGGTCATTTGAGCATAGGCAGGGTACCTCTTTGCAATTAGTTTCGATGATTGAGTATGTTTGATTATGCGCGACATAAATAAGCGATTTACGTGAATAACTTCTGAACTACACATAGAGTTGATAATTTTTTTGTCAAATATTATTCAGGACATTGAGATGTTCATTTTTGAGCCCTAGTGGTCCAGGGTACCTCTTTTCAAATAAAAGTTATGGACGATTGAGCACGTTTGATTATATGCGACATAAATAAGCGATTTACGTGAATAACTTCTGAACTACACATAGAGTTGATAATTTTTTTTGTCAAATATTATTCAGGACATTGAGATGATCATTTTGAGCCCTAGTGGTCCAGGGTACCTCTTTTCAAATAAAAGTTATGAACGATTGAGTACGTTTGATTATATGCGACATAAGAGATTTATGTGAATAACTTCTGAACTACACATAGAGTTGATAATTTTTTTGTCAAATATTATTCAGGACATTGAGATGATCATTTTGAGCCCTAGTGGTCCAGGTACCTCTTTTCAAATTAAAGTTACGGATGATTGAGTATGTTTGATTATGTGCGACATAAGCGATTTACGTGAATAACTCCTGAACTACACATAGAGTTGATAATTTTTTGGTCAAATATTATTCAGGACATTGAGATGATCATTTTGAGCACTAGTGGTCCAGGGTACCTCTTTTCAAATAAAAGTTATGGACGATTGAGCACGTTTGATTATATGCGACATAAGCGATTTATGTGAATAACTCCTGAACTACACATAGAGTTGATAATTTTTTGGTCAAATATTATTCAGGACATTGAGATGTTCATTTTGAGCACTAGTGGTCCAGGGTACCTCTTTTCAAATTAAAGTTATGGACGATTGATGAATATCTAATAGCTAACTGCAGACTAACTTGAATCTGGTAGTCCTGTGGTGGGTTTTGGGGTGGTATTTTGGTGGGCCACCTGCTGCTGACTATTGGTGTAACCTCTGTGGTGTGATCTGCTTATGGGGGACGCCTTTAGTGGTGGGTGACCTGCTGCTGGTTATTGGGGGACACCTGTGGTGGGAGTTGTGGGTGACCTGCTTGTGTGGGGTTTGGGGGCCACCTGCTGCTGGTTATTGGGGGACCCCTGTGGTGGTATTTGTGGGTGACCTGCTTGTGGGATTTGGGGGTGACCTGCTCACGGGGGACCCCTTTTAGTGTGTGGTGACCTGCTGCTGGTTATTGGGGGACACCTGTGGTGGGAGTTGTGGGTGACCTGCTTGTGGTGGGGTTTGGTGGGGCCACCTACTGTTGGCTATTGGTAGGACCTCTGTGGTGTGATTTGTGACCTGCTCACGGGGGACCTTTTTTAGTGGGGGCGACATGCTTGTGGTGGGGTATGGGGGGCGATCTGGCTATTAAGGGACCCTTGTGGTGGGGTTTGTGGGTGACCTGCTCAGGTGGGACCCCTTTTAGTGGTGGGCGACCTGCTGCTGGTTATTGGCGGGACCCCTGTGGTGTGATTTGTGGGTGACCTGCTCAGGTGGGACCCCTTTTAGTGGTGGGTGACCTGCTTGTGGTAGGTTTTTGGGGCGCAACCTGCTGCTGGCTATTGGGGGGAACCCCTGTGGTAGGATTTGAGGGTGACCTGTTGTGTGTTGTTGGGTACCCCTTTTAATGGCTATTGGGGGGACCCCTGTGGTGTGATTTGTGGGTGAACTGCTCAGGTGGGACCC
Source organism: Oophaga sylvatica (assembly GCA_033576555.1). Lineage (NCBI taxonomy): Eukaryota > Metazoa > Chordata > Amphibia > Anura > Dendrobatidae > Oophaga > Oophaga sylvatica. The sequence goes on along the minus strand of JARQOD010006403.1, from coordinate 18,842 downwards.
CTTTTAGTGGTGGGTGACCTGCTTGTGGTTGGTTTTTGGGGCGCAACCTGCTGCTGGCTATTGGGGGGACCCCTGTGGTAGGATTTGAGGGCGACCTGCTTGTGGAGTGTGAGGGTGACCTGCTGCAGGCTTTTGGGAGGGGGGGAGGTTGGGGAACCCTGTGGTGGGGTGTTTTGGTGACCTGCTCAGGTTGGACCCCTTTTAGTGGGGGGTGACCTGCTTGTGGGGTTTGGAGGGGTGACCTGCTGCTGGCTATTTGGGGTACCCCTGTGGTAGAGTTTGAGTGACCTGCTTATGGGGTGGGACCCCTTTTAATGGGGGGGGCACCTGCTGGCTATTGGGGGGACTCATGTGGTAGGGTTTGATCATCGCCTTCTGCTTATGGGTGGGGACCCCTTTTAATGGTGGGTGACCTGCTTTTGGTATCTGGGGGGCACCTGCTGCTGGTTAATGGGGGGGACCACTCTGGTAGGATTTGAGGGAGACCTGCTTGGGTTTGAGGGTGACCTGCTGCAGGCTTTTGGGAGGGGGGGGAGGTTGGGTAACCCTGTGGTGGGGTTTTTTGGTGATCTGCTCAGGTGGGACCCCTTTTTGTGGGGGGCGACCTGCTTGTGGTGTTTGGAGGGGTGACCTGCTGCTGGTTATTGGGGGGACCCCTGTAGTAGGATGTGAGGGCAACCTGCTTGTGGGGTTTGTGGTGGATGACCTGCTGCTGGCTATTCGAGGTGGGGGGAACTCTGTGGTGGGGTTTGGGAGGTGACCTGCTTGTGGTGGGATTTGGGTGGGCCACCTGCTGCTGGCTATTGAGGGGACCCTTTTTAGTAGGGGGCGACCTGCTGCTGGTTATTGTGGTGACCCCTGTGGTGTGATTTGAGGGTGACCTGCTTGTGGCTTTTGGGGTGAACTGCTGCTCATGGCGTTGACCCCTTTTAGTGTGTGGCAACCTTCTGCTGGCTATTGGACCACTGTGGTGGGATTTCAGGGGGACCTGGTGTTGGCTGCAGGGGCATCACATTGTTTTTAGGATTTTGGGGGGTGACATGGTGCTGGCTAAGGGGAACCACTGTGGGGTTGGGGGTTCGACCTTGTGTTGACTGCGTATGGACCACCCTGCTTGGTGTGGTTTGGCGGGTGAACCCTGTGCTGGCTGTGAGGGTATCCTATGCGGGTGGATTTTGGGGAGGGTGACCTTGTACTGGATGTTGGGGACCTCTGGTGGGTTATGAGGGGTTAATACCTTCCCAAGGAGCACTTGTGTGGTGGCATGTTGAATGATGGTGGACTTTTGATTTGGGAGGGGGGTTTAATGCTGATAACTGCTTTCTTGGTACCCCTAAACTTCACCCTTACATTCGATGTCTGTAAACTTGTTTGTCAGATGTGGGTGGAGGTGTGGTACCAATTCAGAATATAATAGATACATTTTTTAAAAAGACCAAAAATTGTAAGCTGCAGCATTGTTGTAAGATATAGTATTTTTTTCATGTGCAAATGGGGAATTTCTTACAGCAGTTCTGCTTTTTACACATGACATCTGTGGAAGGTCCATTTCTAGTTGAATTTCATTAAAATTGCTTTTTACTTTTTCATGCTCTTTATTACACTTTGAGATTCCACTCAAGCCTTTCACCAACCACTTCACTCACTGCTGGAGCATCAGTGGCCGAATTCTTTTACATTGCTATGCAGATCTCCCCATGTAAAGGTCTGCAGCTATGACAACTAGAAGGTTACCATACATTGGACAGTGGTAGTCGGTACTATGTTCTTCATGGGTCTTTCAGCTTTCTAGACTTAGAATTTCTTAATTGTTTATTTGAAACAAAACAACGTATGTTGGAGTATAAGCTGACTTTTTCAGCAAATTTTTTATTTTTTGCATGAAAGTGCCCCTCTCGGCTTAGACTCCCCTGATCTGTCTCTCTTCCCTGTTTTTTTTTCTTTTTTTTTTTTACCTCATCCTTCACAGCAGCGGCAGAGCAGTGCATCTATTGAGTCCCGGAGGTAGCTGCGTGCCAGTGACATGGAGCAAGCAGTAGCCGTACGTCAGGTGGAGGCTGCGGGCGGACTGGGTTTTCAGTGCTGCACGCTTTAGTGTGTGCAGCGAAAATACATGCCTCCCACAACCTCCACTTACCGGATGGCTAATGCTTGCCTACACGACTGCTACTGCTGCTTCATATGTTACCGGCATGCCCACACCTCCGGGACGTCATACATGACAGGATGGCGCTGCTGTGAAGAAGTGGGTGAGAAGCACCCCTTGGGAGACTCGTGGACCTACGGGGAGAGAGTAGACTTGCGGACCCAGTAGCTGCTGTATCCCCGCCGGCGTATACTTGTGTCAATAAGTTTTCCTGTTTTTTGAGGTACAATTAGGTATCTTGGCTAATACTAGAGAGTATATACTGTGTGTGGATATATAGCTCTGGGAAAAATTAAGACATCACTGCACAGTTTTTTAAAAATCAGTTTCTCTACATGTCTGACAGCCATTCCATTCCAGTGTCAGTTGAATTACAACCAGAGTACACCTCATTCTACTAAATGTGCTTCTGATTAGGTGATCTCCTGAAACAAATCTTATTTCTTTATCGCTTCATTGGGGGACACAGTTACTATGGGTGTATGATGCTGTCACTAGGAGGCTGACACTATGCAAATAAGGCAAAAGCGGACTCCTCACCAGCAGTATACACCCACCGACAGGCACAAAGCAACTCAGTTTTTTGATTAGTGTCTGTAGGAGGCGGACCTGGATCTAACACCAGATCCGCAGGTTTTTTTTTCCCTTATAGGTTTTGTGTTGTGTTAACGTTTTCCCTTTTGTTTTCCAGGCTGGCGTCGGTGGTGATGATCTGCCACCGGAGAGGTAGGAATGATCTTCCGTGTAGGATGGAGGAGGCCAGCGTCCAACAAGTGAGGGACTGTTTCACTTTGGGCGGAAGGGACACTGGGCGGTCTAGGGACACTGGCTTCTTGTCCCATGACGACAAGAGGGCAAGCTGGAGGAGACGTGTGTGGAACTACGCGTATGGTACTGCCTCCATGGAGGTGACCATCTTCCCCAGGACTCTGAGGCCGAAACGTAGGGGAATAGGGGCTGGTCGCTTTAGGGCTTTGATCCCCTGTCTGAGAGAGTAGTAGTTCTCCGGGGGGGAAGACTCGAGCCCGAATGGTGTCGAGTTCCATGCCCATAAAGAGAAGGCGTTGGGTTGGTATCAGGGTCGATTTCTCCCAGTTGATGAGCCACCCGAGGCAGGATAAGGTGCTCAGGGTGATCTGGAGGCTTTGGTTGCAGTCCTGGCGTGACGGACCTTTGACTAGGAGATCGTCGAGGTAGGGGATTATGAGGATCCCCTTGGATCGAAGGATGGCCATAACCGCTGCCATGACCTTTGTGAAGACTCTGGGGGCGGAGGCCAGGCCGAACGGGAGAGCTGTGAACTGGTAATGGTGTTCCTGCACCGCAAAGCGGAGGTACTTTTGGTGTTTGATGCAGACAGGAATGTGTAGGTAAGCATCCTGTATGTCCATGGAGCAAAGAAATTCCCCCGGCTCCATGGAGGTGATTACTGAGCGCAAGGACTCCATTTTGAATTGGCGGATCCTAAGATGGGGGTTCAGCCATTTGAGGCCTAGGATCGGGCTAAGGGAGCCGTCCTTTTTCGGGACTACGAAGAGGTTTGAGTAGAACCCGGAGAACCGTTCGTTCGTGATGGGGACGATCACTTCTGCTTCTAGCCGGGAGGCGACTGCGCAGAGAAACCCCGGGAGATGTGAGGGCTGCTTTGGTGAGAGGCGAAGAAGCGTCTCTGGGCGGGAAGAAAACTCTATTTTGTATCCGGACGTGATGATCTTCCTTACCCAGGCTTCGTCGACGACTGACAGCCAGATTTCCTTGAACAAAAGGAGTCTTCCCCCCCCCCCACACTGGAAGGGTTCCCAGGTGGGGTTGACCCTTCATTTAGGGGGAAATCTATGATTCCTGTTACTGGTTGACTTAGGGGGCGGCTCTTGTTTCTCCAGTGAGGGTAGACTTGAAGGAAGGTTTCCTTCTGTCTCCATGGGAAGGAGGTCGTTCCTGTTGAGTGGAGCCGCCTGAGGCGGTGAACGGATGGAAGGGGCAAAAGGGCTGTTGTCCCTTCCTGTTGTAGGGCCGTTTTGGTCTGTATTGGGGCAGAGAGTTACCCTTGCCCTCCGTAGCGTCAGAGATCATCTGGTCCAGTTTGGACCTGAAGAGCATAGAACCCTGGAAGGGGAGGCTAGTTAAAGGACTTTTTCGAAGCTGGGTCCGCGTTCCACGCCTTTAGCCTAAGGACCCGGCGAATTGCGAGAATGTTGCTGTTTGCCCTTGCGGAGCAGGCGGCAGCATCCAAGGAGGCCTGCTTGAGCGATCTGGTCCGCTAAGTCGGAAAGTTCCTCTGTTGGGACCTCTGACGGGATGCCCCATTTGAGAATTTTGGCCCAGGCCGATACGGGTTTTGCACCCTGGTGGAGGCGAAGTTGGGACAGAGTGATGCACCTGATGCCTCAAAGGCAGATTTTGTCAGGGCTTCGATCTGTCTGTCCGTGGCGTCCTTGAATGCCGCAGCGTCAGGGATGGACAGGACCGTATGGGCGGACAAGCGGGAGATAGGTGGGTCCACCTTGGGGGACTCGGACCATTTGGTTACCAGGTCAGAGCTGAAGGGGTATAGGACGTCTAGCCGTCTCCTTCCCGGGAAACGCTTTCTGGGGTTTTCCCAGTGTCGGACTGTAGTAGCCTCGAACTCCTTGTGATTGGGGAAGACCCTTGAGGGTCGTTTGACCCTTTTGAATATGAAAGGAGTTATCCTGGGCGACTGCCTCGTCCTCTTTAATTTCGAGGGTCTGTACGATAGCCGAGATGAGGCTATCAACCATGTCCTGTGTCCCTGAGGAATGATCGTCCTCGGAGTCAGACCCTGACTGGGACGGTACATCCGACCCGATGTCCGCCTCCGGGGAGGGGGAACGGGTAGACCGGGGCAGACTGGGAGTCGCCGATGGGCCCGGTGAGCTGGACGGGGAACTAAAACAATACGCTTTCTCGTTCTGTGCTTTGCTCTGCCTCTGTGAGGGTCGTGGTCGGGTGCAGGCGATTCGCCGTGGGTGGCGTTCGTAGCACTGGTGGCGGCAGTTAGCTGTGGCATACGCTTAGGACCTGTACGAGGGACTGCAATATTTTTGTCAAGTCCGAGACGGACTGAGACATAGAGACGGCCCACTCCGGAGGGGTGGGGGCGTTCTCTCCTCCCGGCATTGGTGGTTTCCTGATGGGCAGACATGGTGGTGGGGACGCAGGAGAGCAGAGAGGGGGACGCTTGGCCTGAAGCCCACTTTTTCTTACAAAGGGCACAAGCGTAGTGGACCACCGTGGGGAACTGAGCGGGTGCAGCGGGGTTGGGCATAGGTAGGGTCTGGGCAACGGTGTGCTGTTGCTGCGAGGACACGGCTGCTGAGCGAGTACGGCCTTGCGCGGTGGGCTATGCAGCTAAGTGGAGTGGGGCTACGTGGGGTTTTGGTAGGGTCTGTGGGGTGCCGGCCTACCAGTGCCCCTGCTTATCGGTACCCAGTGATCGGCGGTGGCAGCTGCGGTATGGCGTGCAGTAGCTGTGCCCCCCTGAGGCGGGCAGGCGAAGCCGGGGATGGATCCTCCTGTGTGCTGGCGCTGTGAGACACGTGCAGGGTCTGGGGAGGCTTGTGCGTCGTCCACGCGCTGATGCAGGAAGCTGTGGGTGGCGCTTGTGTGTCGACGATGGCGCCGGAAGGAGGTGTGTCCGGCCAGGATTTTGGGGGGGGAACGCTTTGTTCCCTGGCTGGCTTGCCTCATGGGCAATGTGCGGCCTTCCGGCAGGGTGGAGCCGGGGCTAGCGCAGTCAGGGTGCGCGTCCCGGCGCTGGTGACGCGACTCTGTGAGACATTTGCAGGGTCTGGGGAGGCTTGTGGTCGTCCACACGCTGATGCACGAAGCGGTGGGTGGCGCTTGTGTGTCGACGATAGCGCCGGAAGATGTGTCCGGCCGGAGTTTGGGGGGCGGGGAAACGCTTTGTTCCGTGGTACGGATTTAGGGGAGGGTGCTGTGTCCCCCAATGAAGACTCCAAGTAAGTAATAAAAATCCTTCTTTCTGTCACTCAGAAACCGCAGGATGACATCAAGTGACCTACAAAATGAATGGCAGCTGGGGTGAAATGCATGGCAAGAACTGTTCGTAACAGGCTCCTAGAGGCAGGGCTCAAGTCATGTAAAGCTTGAAAAAAGCCTTTCATCAATGAAAAGCCAAGGAGAGCCAGGCTGAAGTTTGCCAAAGACCATAAGGATTGGACCATAGAGGGAACTGGAGTAAGATAATCTTCTGAGTCTTTTCAGCTTTGCCCATCACCTGGTCGTCTAATGGTTAGACCTGGGGAGGCGTACAAGCCAGTGTCTTGCACCCATTTTTGAAATTTGGTGGAGGATCGGTGGTGATCTGGGGATGCTTCAGCAAGGCTGGAATTGCGCAGGTTAATCTGCAATGACGTATTAATCAAGCCGCATACAAGGTTATCCTGGAAAAACAGTGGATTCTTTCTGCTCAGGCAATGTTCCCCAACTCTGAGGCCTGGTTCCTCCAGCAGGACAATGCGCCATGCCACACAGCTAGGTCAATCAATGTGTGGATGAAGGACCACCACAAAAATCTGTCAAGGCCTGCCCAATCTCCAGACCTGAACCCCATTGAAAGCCTCTGGAATGTAATCAAGAGGAAGATGGAGAGTCACCAGCCATCAAACAAAGAACGGCTTACATATTTGTGACAGGAGAGTAATAAGGTTATTTAAAAGCGGTGTGACAGACTGATGGAAAGCATGCCAAGACGCATGAAAGCTGGGATTAACAATCATGGTTTTACACTAAATAATGATTTGTTAACTGGTCATGAGTTAAAACATTAGTATTGTTGTTTATAAATGATTATGAACTTTGTTTATTTGCATTTGAGTTCTGCAAGAACATTTTTTTTTTCTAATTTCAACTACCGTATATACTCATGTATAAGCCGACCCGTGTATAAGCCGACCCCCCTAATTTTGCCACAAAAAAATGGGAAAACTTATTGACTCGCGTATAAGCCTAGGGTGAAAAATGATTATGCCCCCATATGATGCTCCACAGATTATGCCCCATATGCTGCACAGATTATGCCCAATATGCTCCACAGATTATGCCCACAATGCTCCACAGATTATGCCCCCATATGCTCCAGATTATGCCCAGTATGCTTCAGAGATTATGCCTCCATATGCTCCAGATTATGCCCCCATATATTCCACAGATTATGCCCTCATATGCTCCAGATTATGCCCCATATGTTCCACAGATTATGCCCCATATGTTCCACAGCTTATGCCCCCATATGTTCCACAGCTTATGCCCCCATATGCTCCATATTATGCCCCCATATGCTCCAGATTATGCCCCCATATGTTCCACAACTTATGCCCCCATATGCTCCATATTATGCCCCCGTATGCTCCATATTATGCCCCCATATGTTCCAGATTATGCCCCATATGCTGCTGCTGCTGCCAAAAAAAAAATGACATACTCACCTCTCGTCGCTGGGGGCCAGGTGCCGGGGTCCTGAGCAGGCGGTGACACCGGCGCGCTATGGGGGACAGGTGCCGGTGTCACCGCTCGCTCAGGACCCCGGCACTTGAGATATTTACCTGTCCTCTCTGCACCGCAGCGCTGCTCCCTCTTCCTGGTCCTCGGCAGTGAATGATCTGGCAGGGAGCGCGGCGCTCACTAACGACGTCATCGCGCCCTCTGCCTGATCATTCACAGCCAGAGGAGTCAGACGAGGACGCAGCACAGCGGAGGAGAGAGGACAGGTAAATATCGCTGTACTCACCCCTCCGCTGCGCGTCCCTGCAGCCTCTCCTCTTCTCCCGGCGCTCTCCACAGCGCTTACTTCCTACAGCGGTCACATGGTACCACTCATTAAAGTCATGAATATGTGCATATTCATGACTTTAATGAGCGGTGCCATGTGACCGCTGCAGGAAGGAGCCGGAGATCGTGGGAGAAGCAGGTGGGCTGCAAAGACCACGGCGGCGGAGAGGTGAGTATAATCCGACACCCCCTCTCCCGCCGACCCCCGTATATGACCCGCGTATAAGCCGAGAGGGGGACTTTCAGCCCTAAAAAAAATGGGCTGAAATCTCGGCTTATACACGAGTATATACGGTATTTCTATTCTGAAAATTAAAGATTTATTGCTTTGAAATTTCGAGCAAGACACGTCAGTAGTTTATTGACTAAAAGAGCAATTTACATTTTACTCAAATATGCCTATAAATAGAAAAATCAAACTGTAAAGTTTGGCAGTGTTCTCAATTTTTGCCAGAGGTGTATGTATATATGTATTTATGTATTTTCAGCTTGTATGTATTTAAAGGTTGTTTGCTTTCATGTCATTTACTTGAAGCTTATAAACTGCTGTATTTTTATTTTTTGTAGAATATACAATGGCAGAAATGATTTTGAATTTTGTCTAACTAGGTGAAGTACAATCTACTGTGAATTCATCGGATGTGGTATAGTATTTTTTGACATATAACTGTGCATGTTCTCCATATTTCTATCACTCACATGTATTTTATCATAATGCTGTTCTATGTTTGTTTTCTTTCCATTAGGCATTTACGTCATCAAAACAAAGCTCCCAGGTTTTTTTTTTTTTTTTTTTAGATTTTGCCGTCAAATTAATAGGAAACTTAAAGAGAATTTGAAGCATTATTTTCATGTGAATTAGCATTAAAATTTGCTTTTATATCACTGTATTAAAAAAAAAAAATAATAATAAAATAGGTTCCAAACAGGAGGAGATCATGAATGCATGCGTCCTTATACAAATATTTCATGAGCACCCTGGACCAAGTAGCGCCGCTCACGCTGAGAACCTCCAGTGTTAAACAGCTCTGGCTCACATCGCAAAATCGAACTCTCCAGCGATGCTCTATGAGTGCTGAACGCCTGTGGAGAAAAACTCGCACACCAGAAGACTTCATCCACTTCAAATTTATGTTAAGAGCCTATAACGCTGCACTTCACCTCGCCAAACAGATCTACTTCACCACACTGATCTCCTCACTAGCCAACAACCCCAAGAAACTTTTTGACACTTTTCACTCTCTCCTCAGGCCAAAAGCACAAGCCCCTATCACAGTCATTTGTGCTGATGACTTGCTCACTTTCTAGAAAAAATAGATAATATCCGTCAGGAAATCTGCTCCCAACCACCAAGTGCTGTGACTCCCGTCCCTCCCGTGTGATGTAAACAGTGCCTTCCCGCCTGGCACCAATCCTGTAATAAAAACCACCGATGGGCCTGGATGGGTTGAACAGGTCGGTCACAGTTTAGTCAATTTAATAAGAGAGAGGCAAGTACAATTCGCAACGGACTCCTCGCTGAAGGCCCCTTCAATGATCGCTGGACGAGCAAGACGAGAGGTTACGAACCTTGGCCCCCTCTACACTACTGCTGTGACTTAATAACAACGTGAATAATTTTGATTTTTTTTTTTTTAAACATTTTAACAATAGTTACGCAGCACATCCGTGAATCTATAAGGGAGGGAGGGTGGACCAAAAGCTTCCAAGGGTCAGCTGGGGAGAAAGAGGCAGTCGCAGACCCAAGGTGCCTGAATTTAACCCCTGAGGATGTGGCCGAATGCCCCCCCTTCCTCTTCCCATTCGTCAGTTGGGCGTCCGAATTATGGCATCACGTGGGGAGTAGTGGGAGGGGGGAAATGGGCACTGCACACAGGTCTAGCTTTTTTTTTTTTTAGGGTCTCCACAGAGGCACATTCCTTATACGGTACTGTGCCTGCCATTCCCCTGGGTCACTTTCCACATTTGATCCCATCACAGAAGTCTCCAGACTCCTTCTCTTCCGACTACATGCACTACCGATCCCATTCCCTCACATCTCCTCCAGTCTCTCTCCAGTTGTCACAACTCACCTAACTACAATCTTTAACCTCTCCCTCTCCTCGGGCATTTTCCCATCCTTCTTCACTCTATCGTTACTCCATTACTAAAGAAACCCGCTCTCGACCCATCTTGCACAAAAAAGTACACAACAGTCTCCAATCTCGCCCTCATATATAAACTTTTGGAGCGCCTAGTCTACTTCCGCCTTACCTCTCCACTCCCTCCGTCCTAGACCTTTCACAGTCCGGCTTCCACCCCCTACATTCGACAGAAACTGCACTTATCAAAGTGACCAATGACCTTCTGCCAGCAAAATGTAATGGTGACCACTTTCTGCTCATTCTTCTCGACCTTTCTGCAGCTTTTGACACTGTTGACCGTCTCCTACTCTCTAGGCTCCAGTCACTAGGTATTAAGGATTCTGTTCTCTCCTGGTTCTCTTCCTATCTTTCTGACCGCTCCTTCAGTGTTTTGTTAGCTGGCTCCACGTCATCTTTTCCTCTCACAGTCGGGGTACCTCAGGGATTAGTCCTCCCTCTCTACACGGACCCAATTGGACAGACCATCAGCAGATTTGGCTTTCAGTCCCATATTTATGCTGATGACACACAACTATACACGTCATCCCACAACCTTACCCCCGCTGTTCTACAGAACGCCACCGACTGTCTGTCCGCAGTCTCCAACATCATGTCCGCTCTCTATCTGAAACTCAACCTCTCAAAAACTGAACTTATTCTGCTCCTGCTGTCTACTAACCTCCCTAAATATGACATTTCTGTCTCTGTGGGCGGCACCATAACACCCTGGCCACAGGCACGCTTGTCTGGGTGTTATGTTTGACAACAATCTCTCCTTCACATCCCATACACAAACTCTTGCCGCTTACACCTAAAGAACATCTCTAGAATCTGCCCTTTTCTCAACATGGAAACAACAAAAACCCGCACTGTCGCCCTGATCCACTCCCGACTGGACTACTGCAACGCTCTATTAATTGGCCTCCCTGTTACTCGACTATCCCCTCTCCAGTACATAATGCAGCAGAGAGAGTAGTCCATGTGGCTAATCAGTACTCAGACGCGTCCGCTCTTCGCCAGTCCTTACATTGGCTGCCCATTCATTATAGGATCCAATTCAAAGTACTTGTTCTCACCCACAAAGCTCTCCACAGTGCAGCACCCCCCTACATCTCCCTCATTTCTGTCTATCGGCCTAACCGACTACTGCGCTCTGCAAATGACTTTCGACTAACCTCTGCATTAATCTGTACCTCCCGACTCCAAGACTTCTCCAGCGCTGTGCCAATCCTCTGGAATGCTCTACCCCAAGAAATTAGGACTATCCACAATTTGCATAGTTTCAGGCGCTCCCTCAAAAGACTTTGGTTCAGAGCGGCCTATCACGTTCACTAATCAGTCATTTTATGTGTGTGTGGGTGTAGCCCATTCACTATCTCCATCCATCCCTCACTCCCTCAAGATGGCTGGACCATCATTGTAAATGCACCATTGTATATACACACCTGTACTTTGTATTCCCCCACCTTATTGTAGATTGTAAGCTCTCACGAGCAGGGGCGGCTTATTTTGCTTTAATTATTGTATTGTTAACGTTGTTACTTATGACTTGTGTTTTGAAACTGTAAAGCGCTGTGGAATATGTTGGCGCTATATAAATAAAGATTATTTTTATTATTATTAGGAGTGTTTTTGCTTCTAGACTAATGATTAAGAACTCCCACACACTACAGTAGAGCTACAGACACAAAAGGCACGTGTCTACTTCATATACTACTTTCTGGATCCAAAACACTTAAAGGACTTTCCAGGAACCCATACAGTCTATATCTACCATAATATATACCTGACAGGGAGCCCGTACAGTCTATATCTACAATAATATATACCTGACAGGAGCCCGTACAGTCTATAGCTACAGTAATATATACCTGACAGGAGCCTGTACAGTCTATATCTACAGTAATATATACCTGACAGGAGCCCGTACAGTCTATATCTACAGTAATATATACCTGACAGGAGCCCGTACAGTCTATATCTACAGTAATATATACCTGACAGGAGCCCGTACAGTCTATATCTACAGTAATATATACCTGACAGGAGCCCATACAGTCTATATCTACCATAATATATACCTGACAGGAGCCCGTACAGTCTATATCTACAGTAATATATACCTGACAGGAGCCCATACAGTCTATATCTACAGTAATATATACCTGACAGGAGCCCGTACAGTCTATATCTACAATAATATATACCTGACAGGAGCCCATACAGTCTATATCTACAGTAATATATACCTCACAGGAGCCCGTACAGTCTATATCTACAGTAATATATACCTGACAGGAGCCCGTACAGTCTATATCTACAGTAATATATACCTGACAGGAGCCCATACAGTCTATATCTACAGTAATATATACCTGACAGGAGCCTGTACAGTCTATATCTACAGTAATATATACCTGACAGGAGCCCATACAGTCTATACAGTAATATATACCTGACAGGAGCCTGTACAGTCTTTATCTACAGTAATATATACCTGACAGGAGCCCGTACAGTCTATATCTACAATAATATATACCTGACAGGAGCCCATACAGTCTATATCTACAGTAATATATACCTGACAGGAGCCCATACAGTCTGTATCTACAGTAATATATACCTGACAGGAGCCCGTACAGTCTATATCTACAGTAATATATACCTGACAGGAGCCCGTACAGTCTATATCTACAGTAATATATACCTGACAGGATCCCATACAGTCTATATCTACAATAATATATACCTGACAGGAGCCCATACAGTCTATATCTACAGTAATATATACCTGACAGGAGCCCATACAGTCTATATCTACAATAATATATACCTGACAGGAGCCCGTACAGTCCATATCTACAGTAATATATATCTGACAGGAGCCCATACAGTCTATATCTACAGTAATATATACCTGACAGGAGCCCGTACAGTCTATATCTACAGTAATATATACCTGACAGAAGCCCATACAGTCTATATCTACAGTAATATATACCTGACAGGAGCCCATACAGTCTATATCTACAATAATATATACCTGACAGGAGCCCGTACAGTCTATATCTACAGTAATATATACCTGACAGGAGCCCATACAGTCTATATCTACAGTAATATATACCTGACAGGAGCCCGTACAGTCTATATCTACAGTAATATATACCTGACAGGAGCCCGTACAGTCTATATCTACAGTAATATATACCTGACAGGAGCCCGTACAGTCTATATCTACAGAGACTGCATATATATGTGCACAAAGTCCAGAGTATTACCATACGCACTTATTCGAGGTAAGCCAAGCATATCATAAACTAGCAACAAATGTTTCAATTACGAGTATAAAAAGAAAATACATGAGGATCTCAAACATAGATCAAACAATAGGCAATCATATATTATATCGCCTGGAAGGTCTCAACATTAATTGATTATTTTCTTCATCACTAAAATTAGTGATAATGGGAGTCCAGAGAGGGACCACGTAGTCCACAGAAAATTGCCACGAAGGTCCCAAGACAGAAATAAGGGGAAAGAGCCATCTCCATACCCAAAGCGAAAAAGAAAGCACCCTAAAGAAAACAACAGTAAGAAAAACTGGTACGAAAAAATATGTGCTGAAATACAATGATAATAGATAAAAAACATGAAAATTGTTTAAAAACACCTAAAAAAACAAAAACAAAGGCTCAGGACTAGGAGTTACTTTAAAAAGTGGAACAGTAGATGGAATTAATTATCAAATGTTATTAAACGATACAAGACTATTATTATACATTATTTTTGATGATGGTCTATAAAAATGAATTAAACCCAAAATTCTCGTTAAGACCATGGGGAGTGATAGTATTTAAACGATATATCCATTTGCTTTCGAGGCGAGCAAGGGATTTCCCCAAGTCCCCACCTCGTATTCCCAGTTTGATCTGGTCAATAGCTTTGAATTTTAGACCATGTGGTTGTAATGTATGTAGTACAGTTCATATAGCGTCTTGTGCTTGGGTGCGATGAAAACACAGGAGTCACAGGTTTGATATAGAAAAGTCCTGTATTACTTCATACAAGTTGGCAGAAATAGTCACACAGTTTGCAGACACAAACAGGAGACACAGCAGGCCAGAGTAATCCAAGCTCAGCAATCACTCTCCAATACAGATTCAGGATCTTCTTCTCTGTTACCGTAAGTCCATGCAAACGTGGGTCTTTCAAAGAGCAGGGTTCAGAGTCCACAAGTGCTTCAGAGTTCCTCAGTAGGAATAGCTGGAGTACAAGGTCCAAGGCTTACAGGAGTCAAGTCACAGGTTCACTGCAGGCTAGATTCTGAAGCACTGATTGCTCAGCTGTGGCTGCTTAAGAAGCAAAGGAGAGAATCAGGGCGGGAACATGCAAGCTGGAAACTCCATTTTGACTGAGGGCAAGACAGCTGCAGCAAGACAGAAAGCAAAATGGCTGACGAACAAACTGAGTTTCAGGAATATATACATAGAACCTTACATTACTCCCCCCTTAAGGACAACCTCCGGATGACCTCAGACCAGGCTTGTGTGGGTACCTCTGATGAAACTGACGGAGCAAGCGAGGAGCATTAACGTTATTGACCGGTTCCCATGAGTTGTCCTCCACTGGGTAGCCCTGCCATTTAATCAGATATTGTAACTGATTTCTATACAACCTGGAATCTAAAATCCTTTCCACCACAAATTCTTCCTGACCATCGACTAGCACTGGGTCAGGGCAAGGAGAGGAACGTCCAGGAAACGTATTGGGTGTCGCAGCCTTTAGTAGGGATACATGAAAGACAGGGTGGACTCTCATAGTTCTGGGCAGTTGAAGACGACAAGCAACGGCACTTATAATTTTACTGATTTTATAGGGTCCAATGTACTTATGTCCCAACTTAGACGATGGAATCCTTAACTTAAGATTTCTGGTTGACAGCCAGACCAAGTCTCCTACCTTGAAAGCTGGTGCAGGTTTACGAAATTTATCTGCTGCTTTCTTGTACCTTTCTTGAGCCGATTCCAGATTTTCCTTTAGAAGATCCATATTCTTCTGTAAAGACGTGATTCTTTCAGCCACTGCTGGTAAAGGCGTTTCTATGGGAAATCATGGTAGAATGTTAGGATGATAACCTAGATTAGAGTAAAAAGGAGACTGTTTAGTGGAGGCACTCTGAGAGTTGTTATACGAGAATTTAGCTAATGGAAGTAGATCCACCCAATCATCCTGTAGGTGGCAGATAAAGCAGCGGAGATACTGCTCCAGGGTTTGATTGGTTCTTTCGGTCTGTCCATTAGTCTGGGGATGAAAAGCAGAAGAAAGGTTTACTTTAATGTCCAATGCTACACAGAAATTTTGCCAAAACCTAGAAGTGAATTGCACCCCTCGATCCGAAATAACCTCATCCGGTACTCCATGTAAGCGAAACACATCTTTAATCATCAAATCTGATGTCTGTTTTGCAGTGGGTAAGCCGACACAAGGGATAAAATGAGCTGCCTTTGTTAGACGGTCAACCACCACTAGAATGGTGTTCTTCCCCTGAGAGGTTGGTAACTCCACAATGAAGTCCATAGAAATGGATCCCCACGGGCGGGACGGGGTGGGAAGAGGCTGTAACAGACCAGTTGGTGAGGAGCGAGGTGTTTTGCATCTTGCACAGACCTCACATGAAGTGACATAATTCAAAACATCCTTCCTGCAAGTGGGCCACCAAAAGAAACGAGAAAGAAATTCCTGTGTCTTTAGAATTCCTCTATGCCCAGCTATCTTGGAATCGTGAATGAGTTGCAATACTCTTAATCTGACTGTTTCAGGAATATACAGACGTTGTCCCTGAATCCACACACCATTCTTAAAGACAAGACTTACGTCCCTTGGGGGTTGTGCCAAAAAGGAATCCGCATGGTATGCTTCCTTGATGTCCTTAAGTAGGTCTTGATTATGAATTACTCCTAGGAATCTAGAGTCAGGAAGAATAGTCTTAGGAGGAGTAATTGGACGTGTCTCTGCTGAGTAAATCCTAGAGCGTGCATCAGCCTTTCCATTGCGCGATCTGGTCTATAAGAGATGATAAAATTAAATTGGTTTAAGAAAAGATTCCAGCGAGCCTGGCGAGGAGTCAGGCACTTAGCCGACCTGATAAACTCAAGGTTACGATGGTCTGTCAGGACGACTATTTGCTGTGCAGCTCCCTGAAGAAGGTGTCTCCATTCTTTGAAGGCGGCAATAATGGCCAACAACTCTCTATTGCCCACATCGTAGTTCCTCTCAGCCGAAGACAACTGCTGGGAAAAGAAGGCACAGGTGTCACGCGGTCTTATGATATGTGTACGATGTCAGTAAACTATTCTTAAAAGAACAACACTCTATAAAAACATATAGATTAGCAACATCAGCATGTAAATATAGATAGATTTACCTGACACGATATCCGTTGAACTCAGGATTAATCTTGAGGACTTGATACACTGTCACAGGAAAGAAGAGGACCGGGGGTCTAACCTGACCCTAAACTGGGGTCCTAACTAATCCCTCACCTTGGAGGTACTGATAATGGTTCAGAGGTCCAAGTCTCCAGCCTAACCCTGTCTCCTATCAGTCCCTGAACCCTGTAATCAGTCCTAAGAAGGATTCTGATTACCACCAAAGGGATATGGGCTGATCTCTGCTAAATACACAGATTAGAAATATAAGACAGACTGGAGAAAACACAGACTTGCATACACACTCAAACACAGAAGGAACATAAATGATCTGGGATATTAAACTCTAAGCAAGGTGAGCTTAAAACAACTAAGGAGCTCTTTAACTTAAGTCTATACAGATACAATCCTATCTGTGGTCTGCATGAAGAATTTCACTGGCAACTCCCAAACAGACAACCAGAGATTTAAAGGAAACCAATCAACAAATAATTGCAGCCGGGAGAAACTGCACCCATTCCCAGAACTGAGCACAGACAGAATTAACTTCCTAACTGCCAAACACAAAGAAACAGCAACTCAGCTGTGAGAAGTCAGAATGTGCAACCGCGACGATCTTCGTGGCGATGCACACATGACAGTACCCCCCCTTCTACGAGGGGCCTCCGGACCCTCAGGGCCAGGTTTGCCGGGTGAGTTCTGTGGAAGGTCCGCACCAAACGATCTGCGTTAATGTCAGACGCAGGAACCCACGTCCTCTCCTCTGGACCATACCCCTTCCAATGCACCAAGTACTGAAGGGACCGGCGATTCAGACGTGAGTCAATGATCTTTGACACTTGAAACTCCAAGTTACCATTGACCACCACTGGAGGAGGAGGTAGAGGTGATGGTATGACTGGTGCCACGTACCTCTTAAGTAATGACTTGTGGAACACATTATGATTTTAAACGTAGGAGGGAGGTCCAGACGAAATGCCACAGGATTAATTATGGAACTGATCCTGTATGGCCCGAAGAATCTGGGGCCCAGCTTCCAGAGGGAACTTTAAATTTTATATTCCTGGTAGACAACCATACCAGATCGTTCACATTAAGATCTGGACCAGAAACTCTCCTCCTATCAGCCATACGTTTTAACGGTTCCCCATAGCACTCAGATTATTCAATACACCTCTCCACACTGAAGCAAGTGACGACGAGAAACGCTCCTCCTCAGGAACCCCAGAAGGGCCCCCCCATTGAAAGTACAAAACTGGGGATGAAAACCATATGCCCCAAAAAAAAGGGGATTTACCAGTGGACTCGCTCCGCTGTTGTTAAGAGCGAACTCTGCCAGAGGCAAGAAAGAAGACCAGTCCTTCTGGTTCTCTGAGACAAAACACCGAAGATAAGTCTCTAGGCTTTGATTCAGACGCTCTGTCTGACCATTGGTCTGCGGATGAAAAGCCGAGGAAAATGACAATTGCATCCCCCGACGTAAACAAAATGCCCTCCAAAACTTGGACACAAACTGAGACCCCCTATCTGACACCAATCAGAAGGCAACCCATGAAGTCTCACAATCTCCCCAATGAACACCTGCGCCAGAGTTTTAGCATTAGGGAGGGCAGGAAGAGCAATGAAATGTGCCATCTTACTGAACCGTCAACAACCACCAGTATGACAGTCTTCCCTGACGACTGAGGAAGGTCCGTGATGAAGTCATAGACAAATGAGTCCATGGACGCTCCGGAAGTTTCAAGGGTAAGAGGGTCCCAGACGGACAGGTATGAGGGGTCTTAGAGCGAGCACAAACCCCACAGGACGCAACAAAAGTTTAAAACATCTTTATTAACGTTAGGCCACCAAACCGGCGAGAAAGGAGATCTAAAGTAGCCTTACTCCCTGGATGTCCTGCTAAAGCAGAATTATGATGTGCCTCAATAACCTTTTGTCTCAACTGATTTGGGACAAACAGTCTCCCTGGAGGTCCTGCAGGGGCGTCCCCCTGAACCTCTAATACCCCCTCCTCAAGCTCAGAACATACAGCCGACACTACCACCCCCTCCTGAAGGATAGGAATCGGGTCATCCATTTTCCCGGCCCTGGGAAACTGCGAGACAAGGCATCCGCCTTAACATTCTTAGATCCAGGGCGATAGTGACAACAAAATTAAACCTGGTAAAAAACAACGACCATCGAGCTTGTCTGGAATTCAGACGCTTAGCAGATTCCAAATACAGCAGGTTCTTGTGATCAGTAATGACGGTGACCGGGTGGACTGCCCCTCCAAAAAGTGACGCCATTCTTCAAAAGCCAACTTAATGGCCAAAAGTTCCCTATTGCCGA